>LPNX010665174.1:72570-83587 GCA_001517045.1 Pseudotsuga menziesii | reverse complement strand
TTTGGGGCTCTTAAGTCAATTTTTGGGGCTTGAGATATCTCAAACCAAAGCTGGAATCAAGGTGCACCATTCCAAATATGCCTTGGACTTGCTGAACAAATTCAGAATGAAGCATTGCAAAGCAAGCAAAACTCCTTTCCTTTCAGGAGTGAAGCTGGAAGAAGCTGATTCTTCACCGATGGTAAACAATACACTGTATAGACAATTGATTGGATGTTTGTTGTATCTAACACATACTAGACCTGATATTTGTTATGCAGTAAGTGTGGCTTCTAGATTCATGTATCAGCCTCAAGAGATCCATTGGAAAGCAGCCAAAAGGATCCTTAACTTTGTTCAGGGAACAAGGACACATGGGATCTTCTATAAAGCAAAATCTAATCTTGATTTGATTGGATTTACTGACAGTGATTGAGCAGGTGATAGCACAGACAGAAAGTCCACTTCAGGATATGTGTTCATGCTTGCAGAAGGGCCAATCAGCTGGTCAAGCAAGAAACAGAGTGCCATTGCACTCTCATCTACAGAAGTAGAGTACAGAGGAGTTGTTAATGCAACAACTCAATGTTTATGGTTGCAGGGTTTACTTGTAGAGTGTGGCTTCGAACCAGAGTACTCAAATACCATATACTGTGATAACTAGAGTACCATTCGAATCTGCAAAGATCCATTTTAGAAGCAGAGAACCAGACACATTGAGATCCATATGCACTACATCAGAGAACTTGTGCATGATGGCACCATTCACCTACTCTTCTGTTCATCTTCAGAACAAGTAGCTGATATCTTCACCAAAGCATTTTGTGAGAAGACCTTCAGCAATCTCAAATCACTGCTGGAGATTGCTGATCATGCTATGAAGCATGAGCGAAGACAAGATTCTACAATTTTGTTTACAGTCCATGTTTAAGGGAGGATTTTCCCAAGTTGGTTTTGCCTCTTTCCTTGTTTAAATGCACATGCAGTATGTAAAGGGTGACTAAACCTTGTTGCTAGGCCCTATAATTTTATGATATATTACTCATAAGTCAGGATTAAGGGGGGGTGTTAGAATAATCAACCCATAGTTTACCCATTTAGATATTAACTTAATTATTTCTGTCTTATTAGCCTAGTTCATGTGTCCCACCTTGTGCAAGTTGTCATTTGCCTATCCATAATGGTCAAACTTTCCTTATTTGACTCATGTAGCGCATGGGAAAGCCCAAGGAATCAAATCTGCTTTATTCCTGGCCTCCTAGGCGCCCTTCTTCTTTTTCTTCTTTATTGCTTGCTTTTTCAATGTTTTAAGGCAAAAGGAAAAGCTAGACTAGGTGAGGTTGACTAGTTTTTTGTCCTACACATCCTCCTCTCTTTTCTCCATACAAAAGCATGTATGAGCTTCCATTCCACCACTCTTTAGCTTTCCTAAGCCATTTTTCCAATTCGTGAGCTCCATGACAGATTTGGGATTAGCTTTTTACACCTATGGGGGATTTGCTTATTTTTAGTAAGCCTGCTTTATGCTAGATTTGAATTTCTCCTCATGCATTCGAATCCCTAATGTATGTTATTTATTTAGCAACCTATTATTTTACAGGGTTGGCTATTGTACACTGAGTTAATACAGTTTAGTGTTCAGCTCCAATTTTCAGTCTCTTTGTGAGTGATTTTCCATGATCAATTGTTAATTGTTGTGAGTAAAATTAATCTATCACCTGGTTCAATTTCCACAAAATTTAGTAAATCCTTAAATGCGTTTAACTAATATAACTCCAATGCATAGGGTCTTCCTTCTTCAATGCATAGGGTCCTTCTCAGCGCAAACAATTCTCTTTAGCGTGCGAAATGTGGTGCATGGGCTCCTTATTTATTGCAGCAGGTGGACTGGTGTTGGATAGAGGAGAGCGCACACGTGATTATTCTAAAACGTGAAACATTGCATCTTCAAATGCATGGATTTTTGGTGTGGTGTTGAGCAGGGGTGACGTGATGTCAGATCATCTAGAAGCCGGATTCTCCATCATCCGAACACGTGGACAACAGGTTGTTTTCAGAACTTTTTCAACGTTTTAATGTCAGGAATACGTTATCAACAACGCGTAGTCTGGTTAACAATCTAGATGGAAAGATGAACAACGAGCTAGACTGTGAGCTGGATATGCTGGGTGCAGATCTAGGATGAATGCGATGTCTGTTTGCTGGTGTGCTTAAGAACTATGGTCTGCAATAACAACTTTTAAATGCCTGGAAACCTTTCCAACGGATATCGCGTAGTGAGATAGATGGTGAGTTGGATGTGTCATGCGCATGGCTAGCTGAATGAATGTTTGTTTTTAATTCATCCAAAAAAAATTATATAACCCGTAAACAAATGTACATATAAATTAATAAATCAAATGTGCTTCAAACCATGTCAATTTTTATTTATAAAATCATAAAATGATAATAATAAATGGATTTTATATAAAACTTAAATACATTCATACCTGGGGCTGAATAATGATTTGTGTGACATAAAATATGCAAAAGATAATAAAACATATGTTTAAATGAGTGATTTCACTGCCAAAAATGATAACAAATCTAGGATAAACATTCCCCCAAACCAGAGAAATGCCAAGTTCCACTGAGCAAAAAGAAGAATAATTTAGGAAGAAGGTGGACTAGCAGCTTCCTTTGACTTGACAGATGAAGGAGGTGATTTAAACTTCAATCTTTTAGCTTGTAACTTTAAAAAAATAACATGTCTTTCATGTCAAACATTGTATGAAGGTTTAAAATTAATTCAACCATGTCCAAAGTAAAACCTTGGACAGGTTGAACATATAACACGAAGGAATAAATCGCATTTTAAATAACAAGAAGGTTGATAATTTAATAATTTACATGCATGATTGGGTAAGAGGATAGGATTATCAATAGTGAAATGATGACTAAAAAATTTGCAGCAATATGGAGGTGAAAACTACTTGCCCAAAAAAACAAATTTTGGTTAGCAAATTTTAATCATAAGTGCTATAATATCAATTTCATTTGGACCTTCATTCAATCCTTCGTATAGTCCTCCATATTGATTTTGCTGTAAAAATATGCTTCATGCTATAACCAAGTTTCTATTGCTTACATTATCCTGAAAACACTTATCATTTGTTAGAGATAAATAGATCTATCATAAATAATGAAAAGTAAAAACAATCTAAGTTTTCCAACCCTTACCCCCAAACCAAATATATGGCGTGTCCTCAACCCATAAAGGAGAGAAGAATTGATTGTTCCAGAAAATAAAAATAAAAAGAGTTATATTATGTTGTTTATTATTTTATAAGAAAAATAAAACTAATTAGTAAATGGAAATGATTCAGTTATGTATATTCATGAAAAATATAACAGTGCTTAGAAATACCACTTGAATGATAATAATATAACCAAAAGAATGCCATAGGAAAAACTAGTCATCCATGCCTCGTTTTAAAGATATCCTGTCATCACAAAATATTTAAGTTTATCCCGAAGTATGTGATATTTACAGCTATGGGTCCCATTTTTAGGATAAAGAAATCCTAGGTATGTGTTGAATTACAACGTCGGGGCAAAGCCCAACTTACAACCAGTCTCAAATGACATTATAAACAATTGGCCATGACATATTTATTTTGAAAAAAATTCTTTATATTAGCATTATTTTACGAATGATGTGCATAGTGGTGTATTAACCAGATCTCTTTTACCCGATAGTGCCCCGCTGCCAGCAAGCATGTTCAGTACCTTGATGGGTTTACCTTGGTACCATTCAAGCATAGCCCCACTGCCGGCGATATTTTTCAGTACCCCAACGGGTTTACTTGCATTTATCAAGCTTCTGACGGTTTTAAGTTTTTACTTAGCATTGACCCACTTCCAGCAGGCTTGTTCAGTACCCCGACTGGTTTTCCTTGTATAATGATATTAAATATATGGAAGCCGATTGGTACTAGAGCATGTTAAATCCTACTAAACACATAATTCATTTTTTTTTAATAAACTTATAAGTAATTTTATAATGGCCTTAACCATAAATCATGTCAAAAGAGAATAACTTAAAGTTGTTCTTTAACCTTACATTCCCTCTTCTTCATAAAAGAAAAGTAATGTTCCCCATAGACAAGAATTCCACTTACTCTCGAGTTATCACCAAAATACATGAGAGACAAAGTTTTGATAACAAGTATAGGATGAACTAGTAATCCATAGGTGTAAGATAAGATTGTGAAAAATATGATAATGAAAGTAGGTATGTGAAGCAACTGTTTGAAAGAGGAAATTAGAAATATACATATCTAAATCAAGATACCAAAAATTATATGAATCATAGAAGAGCTGGTTAAGAATGATATACAAAGGATTGTAATTTTTTAAATTTTCACTATAAGCTGCAAATTTCAAAAGTGCCCCAACAAAGGGTAAGACACCTTATAAATACTCCATTAGCTGCTGATAGAGATAATGTACTTGTAATCAAACACGAGGGCGTCACCTAGGGACCAATATGATATCACGTACGTTCATATTGGGGGGGTTAAAATTAAAAAATTAAAAATCAATATATTGGGGATATATTAGGGGTAACTAGGGTTTTTTTTTTTACTATTTAAATATCCAATATGTTGGGGTATGTTTTATTCAACATTTTTGCCCAAGCTGTTCACCAGTCCTCCAAGCCTGCTAGGTGCCTGTGAGTTGCTTTGCTTGTGGTCTGAGTGCACCTGCACCAAGCTGAGGTGCCTGCGAGCTGGGTTTGCTTGTGGTCAAGGGCATGTTGCTCCTTGGGTTTTCTGTGGGTTTTCTCCATGTTTTCTCCATCGTGTAGCTGGATAAGAGGGCATTTTTTCAAATCGGAGTAGTGGTAGCAGTGTTTTCTAAAAAACGAGGGCGTGTTGCTTCTTGGGTTTTCTGTGGGTTTTCTCCACGTTTTCTCCATCGTGTGGCTGGATAATAGGGCATTTTTTCAAATCAGAGCAGCGGTAGCAGTGTTTTCTGGAAAACGAGGGCATTTTACTCCTGGGGTTTTCTGGGTTTTCTCCACGTTTTCTCCATCGTGTTTTCTGGCTGGATAACAGGGCGTTTTTTCAGCAGCATTGTAGTGGTAGCAGTGTTTTCTAGAAAATGAGGGCGTTTATTCTCCATTTTGTGGTCGTGGGTTTGTGGTGGGTTTCTCTGGTGCTGGAGGAGGCACATTGGAGAGCCATTGCATATCATTCTTGGAGGTACGCTGTAGTGTGTTTAATCTTTGATGAAAAATTCCTATGGTCAGGGGTCGTTTAGTGGACTTGATCTTTCAATTCATTCTTCACTTTCCCTCCCTATAGGTTCCAGTATTTACATGTAAGGTAAGCCCTAATGTTTCTATCGTATTCAATATGAGAAAAGGTTATGGTAATAGAGAAGTCAAATCATTGTTACCCTTATTCATTTTATTCCAATAGAACGCTAGCTTAATGGGATTAGTAGTTCTAGTTTCAATAGGTGTACATAGTGATTACGAGTTCTACATGCTTAATCTGATTACTGCACATTAATGATGCTGATACGGAAAAGGCTTCAGATATACGTTTGAAGAGGCAGGATTTTTAGAGGTAATAAAAAATATATGGTGCTTTGTCTTTATTCATAAGTGATGTGAGCAAACCTGCAACTAGTGAATAGGCTATAAACACAGGGCCAGGTAGGTAGGGATTATCCCCTTTGCCGTTACAGAGCTTATTAAATGAAATAGGCACCCATATAATAGCCCTGTAAATAATAGGCGAAGGGAAAGGCTGGTAGTACCAAGAGCGGTTGAACCAACTTAATTCCTAGCATTTGAATAATCAGTGATCATATATATTAGGTAAACTTACCATCCTTATTAGGTGAACTCACTTAGTTGGAGCTTCACACAAAGAATATGTTACCCTACTAATGTCAGATGTTGTTTAAGCTTCAGAGAGTAATTTGTACCTACATTCATTATTTCTTTTGATCTGCACGAAGACCTTTTTAAGCTTTTTGGGTAACATGATTGATGTTATCATTGCCCTCCCTACACGTTTTTCCTTTTTGCATAAAATCCAATTTTATGTTTGTCTGAATTACATGTTTTTTAAAGGCATCAAGTCTGGCTGCAATGTAAATTGATTTTGCTTTAGCTTATATGTAAGTTTAGAATCCAGTTAAAAGGCTTGATACACTTAATTTTTCAATAAGGTTATGGATGAAGGAAAAAGAGACAACGTGAAGAGTGATCAAAGAATTTATGCTACACCATTACATATTATATCAAAGCTAGATGTTGTTAATCACAACTTTCCATTAGAGCTGTAGAAATATTTTCTTAGTTGTTGGTGGCAATGAATCAAGGAACTGTCTTTCCTAGATGGCAACCAATGATTGCTTTCGGCTTAGCCATGGAAATCATTTGTGTGCATTCATTTTTTTATTTGAATTTATACAACAAATTGATTGGCTGGTGCATGGTCATGTTGGTGTTTACCCAAATTTATACAGTACATTGATTGTCTAGAGCATCGGTGTGTCTGTCCTGCTTAGATTCTCTCTTAATATCAATGAATTTCATAGCTTTAATATCATATATAGTTCAACATAACTAGATATTTTTTTTATCTCCACATTTATTGAATAATTAAAAACATAAAAACAATATAGCATGGATGAATGAGGTTGATTTGGAGAATGCAAACAAAATAACAGGAGCTATTATATATAAGCATGCATTCCAGGATCTTGGACTATTGAGCTATTATATATGGGAAAAGGGAAGAATATATATTCCTAAGAATATATTTTTTCACATTTCAAGTTGACTCAGTGGAGAAGTTGGATCCATTGATGTAAGCATGCAGTGACCTTGGAGTAGCTACTAAACAAAAAAATATTTATGAAGTAGGCATTATTCCTTTGTTTTCCTGGTACCATCAGGTATTGTGTTGTTTCCATAGGAAATATGCCACAAGAAATGCCAACAGTTCTGAAAATCATACAAGTAGAACCATAGGGCTGTTCAAAACCAAACAAATCTACTAGGACAAGTTTGCAGTCAGATTTAGTGCTCTTCCTGCCCATATTTACTACTGAAAAACATCCTTGTTTTGCTACCAATCTTCTACTAGTTTACAGGCCTCCAGAAATGTAAGAAGTCATGTTGTAGATGGGTGTTTGTAGGATTTGAGTCTTCCATAAATCCAAGGAATAACACACTTATAGACATGTCTGAAAAGGCATCAATATCAATCTGCTATGTCACTGCTATTTTGTCCAAAATTTTCTGGAGCAAAACCTAAAAACATCCTTGTAGCTACTGCCCTTAATGTCCTCTCTACAATGTGCCACATTTAGTATTTCCTGCCCAGACTACTATCTTCAAACTGATAGTCAACTCTATTCTGCTAGTATGAGTGATGAATTAGGGTTCCGGAATGCATACTTGAATTACATCCTAAACTCTAGAAAGAGGCTTACAATGCCATCATATCCACATAAGTTAGCCAAATGCTTAGGGACAAGGGTGTCTTCCAAATCATCCCTAAAACATCAGGTATTGTGTTGTTTCCATGTTTTTCAATGTTAAGTTTCCATACCATACCATGTTTTTCTCTCCTTGGAATGTTTAGTTTTAGATAGTCTTGATTTCTTATTTCATCCTCTAGAGTCTAGGTTGATATTGGCCATGTATATTGTTACTTCCTCTTAGGGTTTCTTTTCTGTAGCACTTTTGTAAGTGGATTTTCAGCTTCTTCCTATCCATGGGGTAGCTTACTTCCACTATATTCCAGCTGTCAAACCACATCTTACATTGCAGTTCCTTAGTGTTTTTTTTTTCTGCCTTCTTGATGAATCTTGTTGGATATCCTTTTTCCTACCATGCCTACCACATTTTGTCTATATAATTATTAATATTAGTTTCTTTATTGCTTTGATTCCTATTGGGTATAAATCCATTTATGCTAGAAGTATCTCATATAGAGTGCTTACCTTTATTCTAAGGAAGGTTGTTGCCAATTGTTTCCAGTATCTGCATCCTTTCAATTCACTCCATGTGTTTTCAGTTATGCTTGGACCCCATATCTTGCACTCATATAGCAGCATCAGTGTTATGGGTGCTTGGAAGAGGAATTCTAATGTTTGCCAATCCCTTTTAAATTTTTGCAGGTAATATATCTTGAAGAAAATCCCTGGGCACTTACCCTAATTTTGAGAATAGTACTGGGAAGAGGAAGTCTAATGTTTGCCAATCCATAATACAAACATACACACATATTTCTAGGTAATATATCCTAGGGAAAATCTCTGAGCACTTGCCCTCATTTTGAGGACGGTACCCAAGGTAAACACTGCATTCTTTAGGGCATAAGGCCATGTCAACAACATGGCTTGGAGCTATTACAACAATATAATCATTATGAGCTCAACATGTCACTTGCGGGAATAGAATATATGTGGGGAGGATAACACTCCATCCCACAACCATTTGGGCTAGACCCAATTGACCTTGCTAATCCCAGTTCTATGTTGTCTTGTATATGTTTTGAAGTAAGAAGTACTAGAATTTCTTTATAGGAAAATTAATGCAAATTTAGAAATTCCACCTCAACCTTGAGGTTTCTTGGATGAATTTGCAATGTTAAATTACATCAGCATATACTTCACTTCTTTTTAACCAAATACACTAGGAAACCCAAGAAAGGAAATACTGAGCAAGAGTACCTAAATGGAAAAAAATTCCCGCCTTTAGGGCACACTTTCTAAGATAACAGATCTAAAGGTAACTTATAACAACATATTTATCACAACAGTAAATTTTCCCCTTTAGCTTATATGTTTTTTAACTCACTCAACAAAATATATTCAATGTTAAGTCAAATCAACAAGCATAACCAGCACTGGTAACTATTCAATTTTCAAGATAAAATATGCTGAAAACTAGATCTTTATGTACACAAAGTTGGAAAGCTGGAACACTATATATAGGACTTCAAAAAATTTGGTTGAAGCAACCTTGCAAGTACATTTCTTTGGCACATAATCATCTTCAATCCCCTAATTAATCCTCGTGCAAAATAAAGGGTAACACTAACACTCCCCAACTCATCCAAAAGCCATAGATGAAGAACTATAACATGTAGTTTTGAGAATGTGTGCCTCATCATGATTGTCTGATAGTTATTCGGATCTGAGTTAGCCCATGATATGAAAATCGAGTGAATAATGTGTCAATACCATGCCTAGGGAATTCAAAGAAGACAACATGGTTAAACAGACCAACAACATTCTAATAAGGAGTTTGACTAGTTTTGAAACGATTGTTTTATTAATTTGGTCTGTTGGATGTTCAATTACAAAATCTATCTCTGATATTGTGCTCAACATGGTACTTTTTGAACTATGTCATCTATTAGACCTTATTATGAGATCTTGCTCAAAATAGTGTTCAGCATGGTACTTTTTGAACTGTGACATTTGTTCTGGGGCATTGCCGTTAACAATTTGTTAATTTGGTTATGTGATAGGATTCTTGATGTTTAAAGGATTTGCAACATCCATTATAGTATTCCATTCTGTACTGATAAACAAATCTTTGTTTCACTGGAAAGTTCTGTCATTCATTCTCTATTTTTTATCTCTTTTTAATCCTGAGAGTGAAATCTATTTTGTTTTGATCACATTGTTGTTTCTGGCATTCCATATTCAATCCAAGCTGGTGTAGCTTGTCAGAATGCCTTCAGTATAGCCCAGAATATGGATGGTGTCAAAATATCAGGAATCTTGAATCATCCTTTCTTTCCCTTGATTTTGCTTATGTCTACAGAGAATACAACAAGAAGGTAGATGGCTTATCCAATGAGGCACTCTCTATGGCATCTGGCCTCTTACAATTCACTGAAATATGTGAAGGTGAAATAGTGGGGAATGGATCGATGAAGCTCTTTTAATTTGAGTCTTTGACATCTTTGATCTCTATTTTTTCAAGAGTGACATAATTTAGATTTTTTACATCCTTTGGATGTCTGAGGTAGATGTTGATCGCCTGTTGTATCAGTTTCTTGGTAGGTCCATAAGTGCCTCCCTAGATAAGCCATGACCGGGTTCTTCTTGTATTCCCTTGTAGACATCTTTTGAAGTCAGGATGAAGATGGGATGTATTCCTTGGTATTTTTATCTTGGTCATGAATTTGGTTATCTGACCTCTCAATGTAGCTATCTGGAAGAGTCTCTGAACTAGATGTCTTTATATGAAGTTTGATAATTCATTTTTGGCATATTATAACCTTAAAAACACATTTTATGCATCCTATTATATGCCCTTCGCTTACAACCTAAAAGGTGACCAGTCCCACACCAGTCCAATGTTGACAGAGAATATTTCATAGCATATCTTCTACATAGCTAAATTATTTAATAGAAGAAGAGTAATTTCAGAACTATATTTAATACTAATTGTCATTACATGAAGTTTGATAATTCATTTTTTTCAAATTATATAACATTTATAAAACATGTTATGCCTTCTATAGTATATGTGCCTTGTTTACCAAAAGGTGACCAATCCAATGTTATGTTAACAAAGGATGTGTCATCACGTATCTTCTACATAGATAAAAACTTGTGTAAGAGTAATTTCAGCACTGTATACATTAGAGAGAATTTGAGGTCAAAAATGGGCCTCAAAAAGACCAAAATGTACTATAAAAATCAACCAATTACATTCTAGTAGATGACATCATCCCCCATGGTTGAGGTGGCATTGCATGAGTTAAGAATGCTTATTTGTCACATTTTCTATGGTGGATGAAAACCCATAGTTAACCAAGGTAGTGGTACAAGTACTTTTAAGTCATAAAGTGAAGTACTCATAATAAAAGTCATTTCACACTTTCTCATAAAATAATATTATTGTTATTTTCAAGTAAAGTACTCACAATTCACTTTCTCATAAAATAATATTATTGTCATTTTCAAGTAAAGTACTCATAATTCATAAAAATGTCTTTTCACATTTAAA
>LPNX010665174.1:28669-70241 GCA_001517045.1 Pseudotsuga menziesii | reverse complement strand
AGGTATGTACTGTTGATAACAAATAGTTATGAGTTTCAGGTCACATTTCACTACACAGTTGACCTTCTCCATGTATGTTAATAATTTTAGATATGCAACATGAACAATACATCGTGCTATGAAACTTTCTTAGGTATGGTTCCAAGTAAATCATGTGGGGAAATTTTTACACTATTATATGATAGTATTGTTTATTATAGAGTTGTGTGAAAGATGGGTGTTCATTTTTTTAACATTCATGAATAGTAAACCTCATATTGCTGGCACATGATCTTACCTGATTGTTCAAGGATTGACTATGTCTGGACCAACTCAATAAAGCCATCATGGAGCTTACTTTCAAAGAATAAAACTTGAATATTAAACCCTTTGTCAAAACCAGGGTTGATGATGACCTATCTGGGCTAACTTTTAGACATCCCTATGGCTTTTTTAAAGTTTCCAACATTAAGAAATGGATAATCTTGTATCTGTATAATTGCTGGTTATTGAAAAGAATATCATCTTACTCGAATCTCAGCTTACTGGTTATTGTATCTGTATAATTGCTGGTTGCTGGTTATTTGGTGAATCGATGCTTATAATTAAATGGAAGAACAATGAACAAAATATGCATTTTTCACTTACACCACTCACACTATATGTAGGAAATTGCTGATCTCTCTTTTACTCATGTCTACTATGAAATGAACTTCAATGTGATAAAAGATATACAATTGCAAAATGAATACCTTTAGCTCTTGGAATCCCAGGATGAACTTCATTGGGAGTACAATCCGATTCTTTATCCACTCATACTACATTTCTCTGATTCTTTATCCATTCATACTGCATTTTAGAAGACCCACTAAAAAGAGGAATGTTGTAATCATTATTCCTCATTGCTGATGTCATGGACTGTATATATATTTTGATAATACTTAATGTAGAGAATAGATAGAACATTTGAATATAAATGGGATCCTTCCTATCAGAGCTATGGCTGAGTAAATATAGGAAGGAAACATTGAGATATGGAGACTATGTAAAAGCTACAAATTTTTGTAAACAGGATTTGTTTTCCATAAAAGTAATTACTCAATCAATGAATTCATTCAAAATTTGATAGATAACGTAAGGTTTCTTATGTATTTGGGTGAATTGAACCCTCATTTATTTGAAAATGGTTGTTCTTTGTCTTCTTTTACTTCGTGCATAGAACCCTAATAAAAAATGTTGCATGAAATGGATTGTTACAGGGATTAATTTTGGTCACTTTATAAGCCTCTTTGAGGAGTTTCAAGCCCCCTCCATGCTACAGTGGCTCAGAATCTTGCCCCAAATATTCACCATTCAATACTGGGGTTTTCTTCTTTTCAATCTACAGGGTTGCTTTGGGGCAAGGAGGGAAAATACCTCGTTTACAAGCATTTGGTGCAGATCAGTTTGACGAGGAGGACCCTGAAGAGAAGCAGCACAAGAGCTCATTTTTCAATTGGTGGTACTTTGGTTTTTTCATTGGTACTATTATAGGAGTCACTCTAGTCATGTATATTCAGGATAATGTTGGATGGGGTCTGGGATTTGGCATTCTTGCTGTGACTATGGCAATAGCACTATTTGTCTTCGTGTGTGGGACAAGATTTTACAGGCATAAACTGCCTGGTGGTAATCCTCTCACTTGAATCACCCATGTCTTTGTTGCAATGATTCATAAGTGGAACATTTTAAATAAAGTAGATGTCATTGAGGAAAGAGAATTTTTGAAGTCTGGATCAAGCAGACAATATTTGTCTATTGATAAGTTTAGGTAAACGCTCTCTTGTCCTTACTAGTTCACAATTAGTTATTTTACATTTATTAGTACAAAAGTACATGAAATAGTTGCCACTAAAATTACTTGACCTTTTTAAAGTTGCCTAATGCTACAAATCGAATTTAATGGACTTAGTGAATTTTCCATGTGACAAGAGAAATGGTGAAGCTCTTGGTAGTTGAAACAATATTTTTGTAGGAAGGACAGACTGAAAATTTATGCTTTAGGAATATAGGAGAAGATACTGCTACCTGCTGAACATGGATACGGTGTAATGAGTTAGTAAGTCCTTTTCTGTTAAATTTCAGTCTTTTCAATGTTGCTTCTAGTTGGGTGTACCCTGTTATGGTCAGTTTTAGATGACTGAGAGATTTGGTGTGAATGTCCTCACTCTTGTTTTTCAGGTTTCTCGACAGAGCAACAATTAAAGATGAATTAGACTATGAGTGCAAAACAAGCCATAACTGGAGATTATGCACAGTCCAAGACATTGAAGAGGTGAAAGCTATTCTTGGGTTGTTGCCAATTTGGATGTCATGTTTGATGTTTGGGGTTGTCTATGCACAAAATTTCACATTTTTCACAAAACAGGGAAGCACAATGGATAGAAAGATCGGAACACACCTCCAAATCCCTCCTACAAGCTTACAATGTTTTATTAGCCTATCTGTTGTTCTATTGGTGCTCGTCTATGACCGCATCTTTGTTCCAGTTGCAGAAAACTTGACAGGGAATGAACGTGGTATAACTCTACTTCACAGAATAGGCACTGGCATGTTTTTCTCCACTATGTCAATGATTGCTGCTGCATTGAAAAAGATTAGAAGAATCAAAGTAGCGAAGGATAATGGGCTGATAGATATGCCCCATGCAACAATTCCATTGAGTATTTCTCTGTTGCTTCCACAATACATGCTATTTGGCATAGCTGATGTATTTGTAATGGTAGGAATGCAAGAGTTCTTTTATGATCAGATGCCAGACACTATGAAAATTTTGGGTATTGCTATGTATCTGAGTGTCCTAGGGTCTGGTAATTTTATGAGTAGCATCCTTATTTCAGTTACTGAGAAGCTTAGTTGCAGAAACAAGGGGAGTTGCTGGTTTGTAGACAACCTGAACAAAGCTCATTTAGATTACTTTTATTGGCTCCTAGCCTCTCTGAGTGCAGTCAACCTCTACATTTACATGTTCTTATCCAGCTGCTATAAGTACAGAAATCTCAAAAATAGTATTTCCTATGAGGAAGAGGAATCCCGTAGGACAAGAACACTTCTTCCTTCAAGATCCATATGTTGAGATATTTGAAGAGAACTATAAAGTCCTTTTGTTTATACAGAGTGGCATGGAAATCATGGAGGACATTGTAAAGGTATGCACGGTACATGTTATCCTCTGATTGCTATTTTAAACAAAGTTTACAGTTTCTTTGGATAAATTATCAATTGTTCGCAAATACATTAGTGGTGTACAAATATCTTGAAGCCCTCCTTACAATGTTTAGGTAATCCTATAGCCAATTGTTGAAGTTGCTTGTGAAAACATTAACGATTGGCTAGTAGTTGTCATGTCAAACTTTGATCAACATCAAAAACTCATAATGAAGAATAAAATAAGAAAAAGTATTGTTATAGTCTAAGTTATTGTACACAAACATAACTTATTGGTACATGCGCAAATACTTAATGTGGCATTTAAAATAGTTAATAAAGCTCTTGATGAAGGGAAAATATGTCATATTATTTTAGGAATGCATCATTTCCTTGTACATTAACCTCTACATTCATTGCACTTCATTGAGGGAGCTTTTATGATAATGCTATTTCGGCTGTCCCAGTTAAATCACATAACTAGAGGGTCATCAAGTCAAAAAGATACATATCATCCTAGTTCTATACTTGGGTCTACGGAGGGGTCTGGATTTGTAATATTGGGGCCAAATCAAGATCAAGGAGGTCCATTACTTATAAAATCCAAGTTTGGGTGGAAGAAACTCTTAATGGAAGAGGACTGGCTGCTTAGGAAAATTTGGAGAGTAGTAAACTGCACAAGGAGAAACCAGCTTTGAGATTCCCTATGGCTATAGATGATATTTTTGCTGGTTTGTTGGTAACTATCCTGGGGTTTGGGTTGGGAACTCCACATAAGTCTCATGGAATTTTATTGACTTGTTGGGAGGGGAAGGTCGCTAAGGAATCCAGTCTCACTGAGTGCTCACTGATCTGCTATCTAGAGGGGTATAGTATATTTTTCATTCCCAAGTATTAATAGGGTTCTTGCATGCTTATGTTACATTTTTTGAACAGTAGTTTTTTAATTGAGATTCCTTGACACCAGTGGGTATCAAATTTACACACAAACATGTAGACTTATAGTACACCACCGAGTTAGAGAATTGTTGTTTATTAATTGAGTGATGCAATGACTTAGTACATGGTGAGAGGAGTACTTTATGTATCTTTGAATCACCTATTCTAGATGTGTGTAGCATTGGGAGATCTCTAAGCACTTTTTCCACACAAGTTTTTTTTACTTTACAAAATTGTGAAAATAATTATGCAAGAACCATGTATATATTGTTGACTACGTGTCCCTATTTTTTGGTTTGTAACAGAAATGATTAGAATTTTGTATTAATAAAAGTTTCAGTATAACTATACAGTGGAGTAATACAAAAACTTGTTAATATTGTTCTCATATCTAGTTATTGGGAGGTCCAATTGAAGTAAGACTAGCACCTATGGAAAGAGTGATTGATCAGGGTATTAGAGATAATAATAAAAATTCACATATTGAAGTACCACAAGTACAGAGTGACAAATTGTACAAGTTCTCTTATGAATTAGGGAAAAAAATTAGGTTTTGGTGGCTTCGAGTTAATTTTCTCTAGGAATGTCCAAATTGTAGGGGATTAGTTGGTGTTAAATTTTAACATGTAAAATTTAATAGCAGTAACAGATTTTGCAGAATTTGCAGACTGTAAAATAGATAGTACTGATATTTAATACCAGCATTAAAACAATAGTAAACCAATCATTCACAAAATTGAACATAAGATTTTTTCACAGGGAAACCTTATAAGGACAAAACCCCCAAAGCAATTAATAATTCATCCTCTAAATGAGATGACTGACTTTGTACATGAGAAGATAGAATTTAATCCTTGACAACAAGTTTGGATTCGTCATATGGACCAAAAGAACCCTAGCAAAGAGTGTACGGGTCTGCTACCACTAAACTGTTCAATCCTCATATGTAGAACTGTTGGATGCCTCCACAATGCTTCGAGCAGTCTTTAACCAATTTTGGACTGTTTGTGTGCCTTTGGATGCTGGTACAGTCCTCATTGATGATTGTTATGTATGTTTAGTTCCCTAGCTGGGCTGCTGCGACCTGTACAAAACCCAAACTAAGCTTTTGTGTTCCTGTGTGCGCCCTAGCTGGGCTCGGGTGAATGGAGAATAGCCTAGAATAGCCCCAACAAGGATCACATGCATAGAGAATGGCCTTAGTAGGTCACCCATGTGCTTTAGAGAGTCCATACAATGCTCGGGTGCATAGAGATTTAGCCCTAGTAGGGTTCGGGTGCATTATGAAAGACCCTAACTAGGTTAGGGTAACGTGGGATGGATCTATAGCAGTGGAAAGGTAATTGAAGTGCTTCCATGGTCTAGAGGCAGCAGACTACATAAGTTTGCTGCCACTAAACTGTTCAATCATTAAATGTACTACTGTTGGATTCCTGGAGCAGTCTTTAACCAATTTCAAACTGTCTGTGTGCCTTCTGATGCTGGTATAGTCCTTGTTGATGACTGTTGTGTCCTGTTAGTTCCCTAGCTGGGATATTGTGACCTATACAAAACCCAAACTAAGCTTTTGTGTTCCTGTGTGTGCCCTATATGGACTTGGGTGAATGGAGAATAGCCCCAGCAAGGCTCGGATGCATAGAGAATGACCTTCGTTGGTCACCCATGCACTGTAGAGACTCCATACAATGCTCGAGTGCACAAATATTTATCCCTAGCAGGGCTCAGGTCCATTATAAAAGACCCTAACTAGGTTAGAGTAACGTGGGATGGATTTGTAGTAGTGGAAAGGAAATGGAAGTGCTTCCATGATCTGGAGGGAGAAGATACCTATCCCTCAAACGCTGCGATTTTCTTCAAGAATTAAAACCAGAAAAGAACTTCACAAAGAAACCCACGACTTGTCTCTTAGGAGCAGTAATGGTGAAATTGATTGATGATTGGCAAGTGAGGAGACATATTTATTTATAGTTCATCAAAATGGAAGATGATTCCACACAATTATAAGGCCACCCTTGAGGTTTTCATTCTTTTAATCTTTTGACCATTGATATTTAATCTTTTGTGGTCCAATGACCTTTTAATCTTTTGTTATTTATCTTTGAGGTACTTTGGTTCTTCACTTGGTGGGTACTTGGACCAATACTAGGTGTGCTTGGGTTTCTTAGTCCTTTAAGTGATTCTATGACCACAACAAGTCATCTCAGGTGTTATTCATAGTCTTCATGGTCCATGCATGTCCACTCGAAGTGCATCATCATAAATGAGGATGATTATTATTTTGTTCTCTTGTTCTCCTTGTTTCCATCAGTATCATGTGCTAGGTATTTCAACAAGGGGTGGCTAGTCTCTTGAGAAGGTCTCATATCCCATAGATCAAGGAGAGGAGTGCATATATGTGTGTGTGGGGGGTCATAAAGTTCATGTTTATTGAACAAAGAGGAGAAATACCATAGAGGGAGTAGCCTTAGTTCATTGTTGAGGAACCCTACACAGTTATGAATAATTATTTTGCATGGTGAGGGAAAAGAATGAATATCGAGTATCATGTCAATATACTAGGTAGAAATCTAAAGGGCTATAAAAAAATGTAAACGAAAAAATTGATACATGCAATATACAGTGAAAATAGGGGTTTTTTTAAATTGGGAAGGCATATTGGGAGGGGGTTAAAAAAATTGATTTTGGGAGGTATTTTCCAATATTTTTTGAAAATAGGGGTATTCTTTCATATGCCATGAACGAACGTGCTATGGCATGGTTTCACTAAGTGAAGGCCCCATGTAATCAAACTGCAAAACCACTTGTTAGATGATTCAATTTATTCATGAAGACATATATAATAAAAAGAAAAAGAGTCCCTTGTAAACAATCTTATAGAAATGACTCTTATTTATCCAAAGAAGACACATATTTACATATATACAAGTGATGATAACACAAAATACTTTTTAAGGATCAGAAGGAGGAGGAATAACTTCTTCTTCAACTAATTCCATTTCATTCTGTTGCAAAACATTATGTATAAAATCCTGTTTAGATGTCAGTTGGTGATAAAGCCTGAGTCTATGTCGATTTACTACAAAGGAAACTTGTGAGCCATCGATTGTTTTAATTTCTACCGATCCATTTTCAAAGGTTGTAACAACTTCATATGGGCCCATCCAATCGGTAGTTAATTTTCCTTTAAAATTTTTAAACTGTGAGTCAAATAGTAGTGCCCAATCTCCAGTATTAAATTGATTTTGCTTAATAAATTTATCATGCCAAGTCTTTCATTGATTCTATATTAACATGGTTCTTTGGAGTGCATCTTATCTAATCTCATCTACCTCATTAATCTGTAATATTCATTGTTTCTATGCTTCATCCAAATCCATGACTAATTGTGCTTCCATATGAAAGGTTTTAACTTGAAATTCAATAGGTAAACGGACTTGTTTTCCATATACTAACTCATAGGGGGTATGTTCGGTAGTGTTTCTCCATGTTATCCTATAGGCCCTTAAAGCCTCCGGGAGTATATGTGCCCAATCCTTATGATGTAAGTGAATGGTTTTGGTTAAAATGGCTTCTAATAATTTATTAGTTGATTCTACCTAGCCATTATCTTGAGGATGATAAGGTGAAGAATTGCAGTGTCGGATGCCATATTTCATAGTAAGTTCTTTAATTAATTTAGAAGTAAATTGAGTACCTTGGTCTGTAACAATTTCTCTAGGTACACCAAATCAGGTGAATATTTCTTCATATATGAATTCTACCACTAATTGCTCTATGCCCCTAAACAAAGCTTTGGCTTCTACCCATTTGGTGACATAGTCCGTACAAATCAGGATATATTTATTTTTACGAGACATGGGAGAAATTTGTCCTAAAAAATGAAGAGCCCATTTCTCAAAGGGTTCAATCATGACTTGGGGTTGTAGAGGCATCTAATCAGATGATGTAGGTATACCCATTCTTTCGAAACCATCACATCCTTTGACATATTTGGAAGCATCCTTAAAAATGCTTGGCCAATAATAACTAGAATGTAATACTTTGTATGTCGTCCTCTTATTAGAAAGAAGTGCTCCACAGGGTCCATCATGGCATGCATGGAGGATGTCTGTCATTTCATCCTCTGGCATGCATCATCGAACAATAAGATCTAGACTAGTGCGAAGGAGATCATTATCAACCCAAGAATAATTGGAACTTTGAACTATAATACGACGCTTCTCATCTGGGGACAAATGGTTTGGTATTTTCACAGTTGCTAAATAATTGGCAATATCTTCAAACCAAGGGGTTTGAACAAATACATCAAATAGATGTTCATCAGGAAAAGTGTCATCATCAGGTTTAGTATCATCTTCATGTTGAATACGGTAAAGGAAATATGATACATAATTTTCTTTACCAGGTCGGTCAATAACGATGATGTTAAATTCTTGCAATAGAAGAAGCCACCGGGTCACTCTACCATTGGTAATTCATTTATTCATTAGAAATCTAATGGCAGAGTGATCGGCATGCACAAAAAATTTGTAACCTGTAATGTAATGGAGAAATTTATTAATAGAATAAACCATTGCCAAAAATTCTTTTTCAGTAATAGTTCAATGCAATTCGGCAAGAGTCAAATTCTTACTCATAAAATAAATGGCATAAGGTTCTTTTCCCTCTTTTTTTCTGAGGACTCCTCCTATGGTCGTCTCAGAGGCATCAATGGATATGTGAAAAGGAAGGGACCAATTGGGACCCCTAAGTATTGGTGCTACCGATAGTTTAGCTTTTATAATTTTAAAATAATTTTGACAAGATTCTGTCACTGGAATTTTACGTCCTTTGTAAGCAATTTAAACTTTGGTGCAGCTATTTTAGTGAAATTTTCAATAAAACTACAGTAATAGCCTAGATGAACAAGAAATCTTTTTACCTCTTTCTGATTTTTGGGAGAGGGAAGGCCAACAATTACTTTGATCTTCACATGATCTACCTTAATTCCTTGGGAGGAGACATGATGTCCCAAAACTATACCTTTTCTCAGTAACATTTTACATTTTTCATGACTGAGGGATAAATTTGTTTCTTGACATCGGATCAATACCTTCTCGAGGTTGTCAAGGGATTCTTGAAAAGTATTACCATAGGCTGTTAAATCATCCATGTATACCTCCACACAGTCATGTATAAGATCACAAAAGATTCCTAAGATTGCTCGCTGAAAAGTGGCAGGTGTATTACATAGGCCAAATGGAAAAACTCGATAAGTGTATGTTCCCCATGGGCATGTAAAAGTGGTCTTGTCTTGAGCTTCCTATGCTATTAAAATTTGGTTGTAACTACTATATCTGTCAAGAAAGGAAAAATATTGTTTACCTGACAGGGTATCTAATACTTTATCAATAAAGGGTAAAGGAAAGTAGTCTTTAAGTGTAGTTTTGTTTAATTCTCTAAAATAAACACAAATACACCATTTCCCTGTAACTTTCTTCGGAACTACCACTAAGGGAGACACACATTTACTATTGGATATAGGATAGATGAAACCATCAGTGATGAGTTTTTGTAATTCTTCTTTTACTATATCCTTTAGATCACGATTCATCCTCCTCTATGGAAGCCTTACAGGTGACATATTTGGATCAATATAAATATGGTGAATACAAGTGTCAGGGTTTATACCCTTCATATCGGTGAATTCCCATGCAAATGCTCCATCTTTTTTTTTTAAAACTTTAAGCAGCTGTGCTTTTTGGTTTTCACTTAACCCTGTGTTTATATGTAAAAAAAATTCAGAGCCAACCTCACAAGGTATAGTATTCGGTCCTTTATGCTCTTCAATCATGAAGACACAAGGTGTTTCTGTAAACATTGAGAGAGACATATTCTATTGAAACTCATCTCCAAAAATCTTGTCAAATTGAGCAAAAGACCGAGGGAGATATATACAAGTTGTCAAAGAAACAAACTGGTTTAATACATTCTCAGTGGTCTTCTCCTGAAGTGCCCAGGAGAAATCACTAGGGATTGAGAGGTCATTGAAGTATTCATCTGGGAAAGAACAATTTAACCACCATGATTTTTCAGTTATTGGTTGTGCTGGGGGTTATAATATAAGTATTTGTGTAGACAACCCATTGGAAATAGTCATCTCTCCATCCCTACATCCTATAAAAGCATTGGCAGTAGCTAACCATGCTATTCCCAAGTTAATATGATGCCTTTTTGAAGGATCCTTTGATTCTATGACCATAAAGTCAACATGGTATTCCCATGAGGCTACTGATATGATAATTTAATCCAGGACTCCAGCATGTTTTACCGTAGTATGGTCTGCTAGTTCTAGGATGGAAGGGGTAGGTCAGAGAAATTTTCCTAACTGTAAGACTACTAAGACTCTGGTGGTCATCATATTGATAGCGGATCCTAAATCTATTAATGTATTTTCTATGGCGATGTTGTTTATAAATACAGTCACTATTGGGGCTCCTATATTTGTATATTTTTCAATCTGGGACTGATCTACATACATTCAGACATATCTCCGATAACATGAATTGTGAGAGGGTCCTTTTGCTTCTTCCCTCAGCGTTTAATGCATATCTCCTTTATTACCTTACTATATATTGGTATGTCCTTGATATATTATAATAAAGGGATTTTGACACAAATATTCTTTAATTCATTCAAAATGTGATACTCCAGATGAACTACAGGTTTTTCGATCACTAGTCTTTCCAAGAATGGAGAAATTCTTTGCTCCTAAATAGATCCTTGCGGAGGATGGGTGTATACTGTAACCTTTGGAATGTTCACATCCTCCAAAATAGAATCATTCACAAGTTCATTTGAATCTTCTTCTTCTTCATTTGCTTCATGAATGATGATTGATGACTTGGGTTTGTCATTCACAACTCTTCCAGATCGTAATTGAATCTCATGTACAAGTACAGCCAAAAAAAGATACAATGGAAGAGTTTGCAACTCAATGTTGTTAAGAGCTTGAGTTGGTTTATTATTTGGGTTAGGTAGCAGTTGTGCGGGTAATAATATTGGTGGAGGAGGATTTGTATTCTGGAAGTGATGAGATTGTTGTGTGATGAAAGGAACTAGAGGTATAAATCCAGGAAAAATTTGCTGGAAATTTTTTTGGTACTGAGGATAAGGATGATTAGGTGCAGGGATAGGTTGGGACTGAGGGTATGGTTGTCCTCTCCAACCTTGTGACCAATATTTCTTCTACAAAAATTGAGGAGGATGGTATTGAGGTGTCCAGTTCCTCCAACTTGAATTGTTTCATTGTTGAGGTGGTTGATATGGAGGATAATAGAGTGGGGGTTGTAGTAGAAATTTCTTATATGTTGGTTGGTCTATAGGTTTCCTGGGAGGCCTCCTAGATGTTTCAGCTACATCCCCGCTCTTATAGATGGCCTGCAACCCAGGAAAATATGGGAAGTTATCTGTTGGATTCTCTTCTGTACAGATGTGACATACAGAGATGTTGTTTAATGGACATTCCATTTGGGGATGTTTCTTCCTACATCTTGGAAAAAATATGCTCATTCTTCATCCTGCCTTTTCTTGGCTTGTAAAGCATCTAGTTGAGAACCCATTTCTCCTAAGATATCACTCTCGAAATTATCCAATAGGTTTCCTAACTCTACCCTTGTAACTCCACCTGAACTAGGAATGTTTCCTCTTACATTTCTACTATAAGGCTCTCAAAAAAAATTCCCAACTTTCCCCCTAATTCTAGAATAACTTTTACACATCTCACCAATTTATGCAAAGGTTTTATGAGAAATATCGCCAGCTGCCATGAGATTAAGACTTTCTAACAAGTCCTCGGAGATCCCTTTAAGGAAAAGTGTACATATTGCATCTTCTTGGAGGTCGCTATATTTTGATTTATGTAATGTATAAATGAACCTCTCAAGATAATCCTCCAAGATTTCATCTTCAAGTTGTTGTATTTTGAATATATCATGTCAAGAGTCCTTAGGTTTGTAGTATTCTTGATATTTTCACAAGAATGAAGTTTACATATTGTCCCAAGTCCTGTAGTGAATTATCCTAATCCCATGAAACATCTTAAGGTGAAATATTTTAGTGTAGCGGGAAAGAGTTTTAGTTTGTGAGCATCTTGTAGATAATTATAACTCCTACAAAGGATATCAAACTCGAACAAGAATGTGTCCAGGTCCTCGTTACCTTTTCCATAGAAAGTAGGTAAGGAGGAAGGAGGGATGTTTTTCATAGTTACGTCCTGCATAGTGTCTAAAATAGGGAACCCAAAGGTAGTATCAGTTTGATTTTCCCCTTCTCCTTCATCATTTCTAACTTCATCATGATCTTGTTTTTCTCCTCATCTCTCCATATAAGCTGTATTTTTAACGTATATATAGCTAGGAGGCTCCTTCCGAGGTGATAATGGGACATCCCAACGTTATTTTTTCAGGAGAGAACTTCCTCTGATCAACTGTGTTTTATTGAATCCTAGAGGGATAGTAGGTTCTACTATGGAAGTTTCAATTTGTGATATGACTAGATCTACAGAGGTTCCAAAGAGAGCTTTTACCTAGGCAGGATCAACAAAGTCAACGAAGTTCAGATCTCCTACTAGTGAGAAAGTTGTGTTAATTGGATTCAAAACTAGTGGAGGGTTAGATATTCCTAGAGGCTGATCTTCTTGAAATTCCTTAGGGATGGGGTCCTTAGTGCCTCCTATCAAGGTTCCTTCTTCCTCTATGGCTTCCCCAATAATATCCCCTAAGGGGGTCTCTTCAAGTTTCCGAGTAGAACTACTTCCGATCGGTGTCTTTCGATTCCTTTCTAGTGAGTTAGTAGTTGTGGAATTACATCCCCTATAGAAGTTAGTAGGGATTTCAATAAGTTTTCTTGTCTTCACAAATATACCCTGAGGATCTCTAAGTATTCTCATGAAAAAAAAGTTTAAACTAAAGAAAAACATATGCTACTACTACTGTTGAATCTAGGGGCGCCTGTTATAAAAGATGTGCAAGTTCTTACCTCTCATCTTACCGCTCCCCCACCACCGTCCTATTACTAAAATTCATAAGGATTTCTACTCTACCTTACAGAACAACTCCCCGGCAACGACGCTAAAAATGTTCGGTGTTATATCATCTAGATTAATTCACCTAATATTTAATTATCGACCGGGGTTGGTAGGCTTAGAGTTGACACAAAATATATGTGAAGGTAGAGGGGTTCCTATGGTGTCATGGAAATATTTTAACAAATAAAAGATCGAAATATCTTTCAAAATGAAAAAAATAGTCAAACTCCTAAGAATTCAACTATTAAAGGAATTAAACCGGAACAGAATAATAAACTAGATAATTGATAATTTCTTATAAATAAATAATCTTTAAACTGAAAATACATTATCAACAACTAACTTTTTAAATGAAAAACTAATATGCAAGGAAGACCTAACTTATAAGCAAGTAGAAAACTTAATAAAAAGAAACAAGTAGAAAACTTAATAGGAATATATTTCAATTTTGTCCTATAAGTCTCTTTCTGTAATCACACAATGTAAAAAGGAACAACCTAAAAACATGCTAAGGATAACACGTATAACACTGAATTTTACATGCAAACAGATAAATCAATCCAAAGGCATGAGCACAAAACAATACATCACTAAAAAGAAATCAGAAACAAACTCAATAAACAAAACATAAAATAACTCAAAACATATTCAAGGTAAAAAGAAGTAAGGTAACTTTTAATAAATAACATAAAACAATTCAAATTTAACTTTAATGTACAATAGAATTATCATCTAACTATTACAGTCAAAGGATACTTCAAACATTAAAGAAACATAACTGAAATCAATCTCAAAACACATTAAAAACATTAAAAAAATGAAACGATGGGTTTAATGATAGGCTGAACTGTAGGTCTGAAAGGGTGGCTGAATGACAGTTTAAACAGGCTGTCCGAATGAGAATCTACACTGTTAAAATGATATAAATTAACCTAAATGAGCTAATCTTCAGCTGAATTCTTGCAGATGCAAATATAATGCATGAAGGCAATAAGTAAACCTACTTATTAAGCAAATTTGATAGTAAAATAAACTTAAACAAATTCAGGAAAAGAAAATCATTGCATATTATTAAACAAACTGAAATTCAAATTGCATAAATTATAACTTATAATAGAAAGGAAATCAACAGAACTGGATCTTTTGAAAAGCAATCTATTCTATCTACTTGCAAATAAACTGAACCCTAAACTGGAAATAAAATGACTGAAAACAAGTTAGAACAAACTATGTGTGCAGTTAACTATCTAATTTCAGAAATAAAATTGCATTACACGAAATAATAGTAATCTAATGAAAATGAACTGAAAGAGCTATAACACAAAGAAAATAACAAAATTACACAGAAGAATTGTCAAAACCCCAAATTTTCACAAAAATTTAAAATTTTTAGGATAGCATAAAATGTCTGAATACGCATTTTACTAACTACTAGAAGTTAACAAAAAATGAAATAGTCTAACACTTAATATTAATCATTTTTGTATTACGTTAACTAATACAGCTTTCCTTTTTGTAAAGTATATGAGATTGACCTGCACACAGCTTTCTTTCAGTTTTACTAAAAAGTTTACTTTTTGGCAAGTTGGTGAAATCTATCTTTGAAAACTTGGGCTTACTTACCATTTATGCTAACGCAGATGGACTGTTGGTTCTTACAGGTTAACAGGTAATGATCGATCAAATAGGGGTTTAATTCATAAAGTAGTAAGAAATATATATGTTGCATGTAAAATGCTAGTAATTAAATGACTATTTAAATGCAAGCTCTGATGAGGTAAAGTAACTTTCTCTTAATTCATGAAATTACTTCTATCAATCCCAATAGTAAATATTTCTAGTAGAGTACCTGTTTCTATTTTGTCGCTAGCTTACTACTTATGGAAATTATCAACCTGTTACTTGTATGTAAAATAAAAATCCTCACTAACAAGTTATAAACTTACATACTTCCATTATTGTCTTGTTGCATGTACTATTGTAACAACATACATTACCATACTATTTTGTAATTTACCAATCTGATTGTTACTTGCATATTGTAGGGATCTTACTATCTAGAAATCTCTTGACATTATAAGCTTGGTCATTGTAATTAAATGCATCATTTCATGATGGAATACTATCTACCATCAATTTCATAAGTCTAAGTCATAGGTAAACATATTGTCAGTGTTATTCCAATGATTATCAACCTTGAGCATGGTTTATTCCATTGTAAATTTACTATTATCATATTGCCTCACTTATAACAAGTTGATGTTTATACTAACTATTGTGGTAGATTTTTCTACCTAGAACTTTTAATCTGAAGTTTACCCTAGGTGACACTAATGTGACCAAGATTCTTATCCTATGCTAAGAACAGGTAAACAATCACAAACTATCCTTGTAAAGTAATGATAGGGTTTATTATTATTATTGACAAGTTGAGTTTGCAAACTATTAATGGTGAGAGCTTATACCAAGGTCGAGCCTTTTAATTGTCATGGTTTAAATACTTTTACTATTCTAGACAAACTTCATATATTATAACCACCCAAAGCCGTCAATTTACAAGTGATAAAGTTTGAACTTCGAAATATTATGTGAATATTTATCGTCGTTGCAAGTATACCTATCCATTGTTAAATGTAAAGGTCCTAATGCATGGTTAACATTGGGAAAGTTCATAAGACAAAGTTGTTACAACCTTCACTAGGGTCAACGTTAAGAAATTATTGTTAATCAAACATGCAAATCTTGAAGCTATCATACCAATGATATAGTTCATGTGTTATCATTGGTGATTAACATAAATAAATGCAGTCCATAGTTTTGTGCTTGATTTGTTTATATCATTGTTTTAATAATTTGATGTTTGAAACCCCAGATGAACTATGGACTCAACCCTTGCATGGTTAAAAGTATTGGAGGGCATGTGGTCACCTCCTGTCCATGTATTGGCAATATAAAAGTCTTGCAAACCCTATTTGATTTGTCATTTGCCTTCTGAGTTCTCCCTGGCCTGCGGGTTTCTCTGCATGGTTTCCATGGTGGCCGTGAGGGCTGTTCCTCTGCTAGCTTGCTCCAAAACTTTGGTTTAAAGTTGTTGTAGTTTCATGAGCTCGGTCTTTGTTTGCAAACCTTCTTAGCTATGAACCTTACCATGCGAGTGTTTACTGGTTTTTGTATTTGGCTCTCGGCTTGTCCTTAGCTCAGTCTTGCTCTCCTCTTGGCCTGTCACTACTTTCTAAAGCTAAAGCTTATTTGCTACTATTTGTGCTCCACAGTCGTTGTAGGGTTTGAATATTCCTGTGTGTACATTATGCAGCTGGTGACAGTCTCTTCGCTGCTCAATACTCTTTTATATTTACAGGTAAAAATTATCTCAGTTTTTACTATGTAAAGTCTGTCAAGTTATGAATACAGTTAGGGTTTTTAATTTAGAGAAATGATCCCTAAACTATGCTCGGTATCAATGCTTGTACAGGAACCTGTGGCCATTACAAGCTTCAGTGAAAGACACACGACAATTTTCTTCAGGGACTTCGTGGCTCTAACGAATAAGCCCTGAGTTCAAATGGGTTTCACCCTACTTGTAATGAGGGTTAATGAAGAAGAACTCAGTGCTTGGAAGCATGCTTAGTCTCTTTGTTTAATAGGATATTTTAATCAATTGTTTTCTAGTTTAATGTTATAAACCCTTGCTATGATGTTGGGTTCTACTGGCCTTGAGTTGTGTGATATATCTTGGTTAAGTTTTTAGCCTTATGGCATGTCAATGTAATACATTTGGTTTTTAAGAAGATTTTTGACTTCGAGCTCTGTCTCGTTTTTATAATGGTTTTTGTAATTTTGTAATCTATGATTCTGTGTAATTAGAGTCTTTCTTTCTTCAACTGACAGTGAAGATAATGAATGCTTAAGTTATCTTTTGTAAGTAATTATTGTAGACGATTCGTAATGTGAAATTTATAATATTAACTCACGTGTTCAGAATATATAAGCTAGGATTTTCTGGAAATGAAACCCTTGTCTAAATAAGTTCTTCAATTTATTATTAATTAGGTTTTTGCTACTTGTTATTTCAATTTGATTACTACAAGTGTGTGGTGGTATTTTAACTTGTTAACTATAAATTATCTTGCATGTTTATAAAAGACATTTGTTTTCAAAAAAGAATGTAAATAGTCTATAGTAGACACTATAATCTTTTTGTAACGTTTATTTATATAATTATCAATGTAAATGGATTATAACTTAGATAGTTTAATTTATAATAGATAAATAAAAATTTTAGGGTTTCGAACCTAAATTTTTTCCTTCACAGGTATAAGCCTGTCTGGTAAATGTAAATTAGTTTCTACATACGTAAATATTTAGTTTTATACTAGTTATTGTTTATATTTACATTGCTTTTATTTACTAAACTGTCACGTAGAGTTTATTCAGAGTTCTCGAAAGGATAGAAAATAAACTCTGTCACTCTCTTTACTCTTTATAAATTAAGAAATTTTAACATAACCCTACCTAGTTTATATTAAATATTAGTCTTAGATTTAATTGATATTGTTGGAAGATAAACTATGTGGTTAGTAGCTTACTTAAATACTTAACTGTATGAAATCACTGTAACTCTAATGTAGTTTTACTGATGTATTTCATTCAGTTATACTAAGTGAAAACAGAGAAATAGAAATAAATCATAACATTGTTTTTCCTCCATAATATTTTAACATTGAAATAAAATTATTCTACTATCTATAGTTACACAATCCTATCTACTATTTTCATTTTCTTATCTACTTAAAGCTTTCTATCTGTGCTAGAGTACGACCTGGTTTCCAAATGTGGAAAAACACAGTTTAGAAATTTATTTTCATTCTAACACATTATTTTCTAAATCCATTTCATTTCTATAACAATCTGATAAACATTCTAACTCAAACATTTCACAAACTGAACTGTTAACATTCACATAGCAGTTATCTAAGATTTACTTAACTAACACAATAAAATAAAATAACTTAGAACCTAATGAGGACATAAAACAATAGCTTTAGGAGGTCATTCTTCCCTACCAATCTCCTGGAGAGTGCTCAAACAATGCTTCCTTAGGACTCCCGAGCATGTTCCTGGTCTTCTTGGCTGAGAACTGGTGGAGAATCCAAATAGCAGAACCCTCTGTCAACTGACTAGTTCAATACCTCAGTAAATACTCTGCTCTCAGCAGTATGATCTTTAGCTTAAAAGCTATACTAGATCAATCAGCATTTATCCCCTCAAACACATTCCAAATTTCCCTTCCATTGAATTTCTCTGAAGTACATTCATTCAACCTGAATGATCACTTCTCTAGAATGGGCAGCCTCGGCTCTCTTCAATGGGAATTTTTATAAAGATTGCCTAGGTATTTTGGGTTAGATTTCATTAATTGAGCCACCTTCTCTGATTCCACTTTCTTGGGGAATCATGACCCCAAATGTAGGGAGGCTACCACTTGCAACAGTTGAAAGTGGTTTGAGGATGCTGCCACATGTCAGTTTGCTCTCCACCTAGTCTCCTCCACCAATTTGAACAATAAACACTCTTTTAACAGCTCTCCTAAGCTGTTGTCTCCTCCTTTATTTATTTATAAATAAAATATTTAGAATTTACATTAAATATCCTTGACCCTGCCGAGTCATCAATTACAACTTAGCATTTAATTTAACATATTGTCCTCAAATAATAAAAAATTGTTTTTTTGCAAAATTGGGGCATGTGACATACACATCCGCTTAAAATATAACATCGTCATCGATGTTATTTATTCTTCGTCCTCAGAATTCCCCTGGAAAATAATTGGATATGCATCCTGCATATTACTTTCCAATTCCCAGGTGGCTTCCTCTGGACTAAGGTGCTTCCATTGCACCTTCACCTGACCAATGGTGTGGTTCTGAAGTGTGATCTCCCTCCGCCCGAGGATACAGTCCAGTTCCACGAGAAAATCTCCTTCTGGTTCCACCTGTACATCATTTCAGTTAACAACATGAATAGAATCATGAACATATGTTTTTAATACAGAAATGTGAAAAACATTATGAACTCTTAAATTCAGAGGTAATGCTAATTGATAGGCTACTTGTCCAATCCTGGACAATATTTCAAATGGACCACAATAACGAGGTGCTAGTTTGGCACAACTACCCAACCTCAGAGAGCTATTTTTGGGTCTCACCTTGATGAACACATGTTCACCTACCTGAAACTCCTTTGGAGTTCTTGTAAGGTCTGCTTGACTTTTCTGTTGATCCTGTGCAATTTTCAAATTACCTTGTACTTGCTTTACAATTTCTTCCATTTCCTTCAATAGTTCAGGATCTAATACTAATATATCCACTGGAATACTCCAAGAGATAGGAGTATTACATTTCCTTCCATACAATATTTCGAAAGGACTAAATCTGGCTAATGCTTTATAATTATTATTATAAGCAAATTCTACCAAATGCAAATAATCCTCCCATTTACCTGGCTGGTCTTTCACATACATTCTTAGTAAATATTCCAGTAATTGGTTTACTCTTTTATGCTTCCCATTTGTTTGAGGATGGAACGAAGTACTAAAATTTAGTGTAGTGTTTAATCCTTTAAACAGATATTTCCAAAAGTTACCTGTAAATTTAGGGTCTCTATCTGAGATTATAACTTTCGGTATTCCATGCAGTCAAAAAATTTTCTTTAAAAAGATATCAGCTATGTTTGCAGCTTTATATGTAGTTTTAATAGGTATAAATTGGGTTGCTTTACTTAATTTATCAACCACTACCATGATAGAATCATTTAAATTTTGATTTTTAGGCAGTCCAGTAACAAAATCGAGACTAATTATCTCCCATTTCTAGCTAGGAATGGGAAATGGCTGAAGTAATCTAGTTGGGTGTTGATGTTCAATTTTCACCTACTGACATTCAAAACACCTAGAAATATATTCTTCCAGTTCAGTCTTCATGTTTGGCCAAAAATATTCTTTTCTTAACATAGTTATAGTCTTCTGATAACCTGGACGACCTGAGTATGGATTTTTATGGATTTCATATAAAATTAATAACTTAACTTCAGGTACATTAGGTACATATATTCTGTCTTTGTATAGTAAAAATCCTTTTTCATTCAAACGGTACCCTTTACTTAAGCTTTCTGTTGGATTTTCTTTTGTTTTAGCTTGTAAATTTTTGTAAATTTCATCTTATTCTACCCCTACTTTAAGCTGTTCATCTAGATTTGTTGTATAGTTGCTAATAACTGTTGTAAATTTCAGCCTTGAATTTCTACTTAATGTATCAGCAACTTTATTTTCTTTCCCTTTAATGTGCTGAATTTCGAAATCATACTCACTTAGAAAAGCTAGCCACCTAGCTTGTCGAGAATTCAGATTAGGCTGATCTAACAGATATTTTAGTCATTTATTATCAGTCATTAGAATAAATTTTCTGCCAATTAGGTGATGACGCCACATCTTTAGATCATGTATAACAACAACTAATTCTAGATCATAAGTTGCATAATTATTTTCATGAATTTTCAATTTCCTAGACTCATAAGCAATAACATGCCCTTCTTGAGTCAATACTCTGCCTAAACCATCATTGCAGGCATCAAAACACACTACAAATTCTTTATTTGGATAAGCTATTCTTAAAATAGGTGCGCTAGTTAATAAAGTTTTTAACTTTTTAAAGCTATCCTCACATTTCTGGTTCCAATCAAATTTCTTTCCTTTCTTCTGCAAAGAAGTTATCGGATTTGCAATTCTCGAAAAAATTTCTATGAACCTCCGGTAATAACCGGTAATTCCTATGAAGGATCGAACATCAGTTACATCCTTAGGAACCGGCCAATTTTCACTCGCCTTTATCTTTTTGAGATCCACCGAAATCCCTTCCTTAGTCATCACATGACCTAAGTACTAAATTTTATCCTTAAAGAAATCACATTTACTAAACTTTGCAAAGAATTGATGATCTCGTAACTCTTGCAAAACAATTTTTAAATGTTCTTTATGTTCTTCTTCAGTTTTTGAATAGATTAATATGTCGTCGATAAACACGACCACAAACTTATCTAGATACTTATGCATAACATTATTCATTAAACACATAAAAACAGTTGGGGCATTAGTAAGCCCGAATGGCATAACGCCAAACTCGTAATGGCCATATCGAGTTCTAAAAGTTGTTTTAAAGATCTCTTCATCTGTATTCCTAACTTGGTCATATCCATACCTTAAATCAATTTTTGAAAACACCGTGGCTCCACATATTTGATCAAACAGATCATCTATGCGAGGCAACGGGTATCTATTTTTAATAGTCATCTTATTCAACTGACAGTAGTCTATGCAAAGTCGCATAGTTCTATCCTTTTTCTTAACGAAGATGACAGGTGCCCCCCAAGGAGACACACTGGGTCATATATACTTCTTGTCAATAAGTTCTTTTAATTGTGACTTTACTTTATTTAGTTCAAGTGTGTTCATTCGATAAGGGGCCTTTGAGTTGGGTACTGCACCTGGTACCAGCTCAATGGTAAAATCTAGTTCCCTTTTTGGAGGTAGTCCTAGAATCTCTTATGGAAATACATCTACATACTCTTTTAAAACTGGTATATCTTCCAATTTTAATTTGTCTATTTTATTTAGATTTTCCTCATCAGTTACTGTTACTGCATAAGCCTTACAACCTTTCCTAAGAGCTCTCTTAAGCTGTAGAGAAGAGAGCTGCCTTATGGTTGTTTTTCTAGGGATTCCCTTTACTCTTATTGATTTTCCATCCTTATTTATACACGTAAAGGTTTTAATATCACCCTATGTTGCTCTAACCAATCGATACCGATTAGTATGTCGTAAGAACCAAGAGGTAGTACATGAAGATTTACAACAGTTTCAGATTGATCCATAACTACTGCACATTTTTTTACAAAACAAGTTACCTTCCTTTTTGCATCAGTGGCTAACTAAACCAACTAAGAATTTTCAAATTTTTCAATAGGAAGCTTACATTTTTCTACCAATTTAGGTGAAATATAACTGAGACTAGCTCCTGGATCAATCAAAATAGCTATAGGGGTTTGGTTTATCATACCTTCTACTTCCACCATGAAATTTTGATAGTCTACTTGTCGATTCTCCAAGGCTGCATTGATCCTGAGCATAGTCCTTGCTAAGTCTCCAACAGCCTTATCCACCTGTATGGTATGGATATTACTAACAATATTTTTCCGATTAGGACACACTGAAGAATAATGTGGGCCATTACACTCCCAGCACTTTATAGGTTCTTTGCATTAAAATTTCTTTGTGTAATTACCATGATTATTAGAAGACTCTTTACCCTTTGAATTGCTCTGATTGCTTGGTGAATTATTCGTATTCCCTTGGAAATTCTTGTTAGGAAAATTTATGGCCTTATTATTTTTAGAATTTTTGTTGGGTACAAACTCTTTCTTCTTTTGATCATAATGATTTTTATTCTTTTTGGCCTTCCAATTGGCCATGCTCTCCTTCTTCTGATTCTGTTCATAACAAAAATTGGCTTTCCTCATAGCTTCTTCCATAGTTTTTGGATTTCCATACTCAATCCTATCCTTGATGTGATAAGGTAAACAACTGAGGAATCATTGTACCTTTGGTTTTTCATCTACAAGGTTTGGCACATACCTAAGCAGATTTAAAAACTTGTTGTTCAAATATTTCATAGTCATTGAACCTAGTTTAAGCTCATATAATTCTTTTGCTCTCTCCTCATAGTACTACTGAGATAGAAATTTCTTTTTAAAGTACTTCTTGAAGGTACTCCAATTTACATTCTTCTCTCTTATTCCCTTCACTCTCTTTAAGTCTTGCCACCATATATCAGCCTTCCATGAAAGATTGTAGATAGCCATTCTAGCCTTTAATTGGTTAGAATAGTTATAAATCTGGAAGTACTTCTTCATCCCAGATAACCAGGATTACGCTTCCTCCCCCTTCTCAGTTTCTCCATTGAATGTTGGTGGTTTAATCTTTTTAAACTCCCCAAAAATTTCCTCATAAGGTTTATATTTTCTCTTTTTAGTATAATGATTATCATCACTACTATCACTAGTGGAATGAAAATTACGTTGATCACCAAATACCTCTGAAGATGAGATGCTTTCGTTTTTAGTTTGTTTAATATTTTTATCTTTATGTTGGTGACTTATATCTTCTGAATCAACTCTTTTACCCCTTCCCCAGCTCTTTTACCCCTTCCCTTAGTTTTAAATCTTTCTGTTAGGATCTGATTCAGCTCCTCCTCAGCTCTCAGAATCCTTTCATTTTCTCGTTTAACAGATTCCATTTCAAATTTTAAGTCTTTTACTGTTTGTAAAAGTTCTGAGGAATTAGTGGTTATATCCTCTTGTATAGGGTCTCTTTGTAAGTTTTCTTGTTTAGTAAAGGGAGATTCCTCTTCTGCATATTCCTCCAATCTTTCCATACATGTTGTTAAACTTCAGAAACAATTTCTCTATTGAATAACATTAAAAGAAAATAACATCATAAAAATAATTTAAATTCACTGTTTCATAAAACCAAGTTGGGCTTCATCAAGGCCCAGTGTTTGAACCTTGTGCTCTGATACCATATGTCAAAACCCCAAATTTTCACAAAAATTTAAAATTTTTAGGATAGCGTAAAATGTCTGAATACGCAGTTTACTAACTACTAGCAGTTAGCAGAAAATGAAACAGTCTAACACTTAGTATTAATCATTTTCGTATTACGTTAACTAATATAGCTTTCCTTTTTTAAAATTATATGAGATTGACCTGCACACAGCTCTCTTTCAATTTTACTAAAAATTTTACTTTTTGGCAAGTAGGTGAAATCTATCTTTGAAAACTTGGGCTTACTTACCATTTATGCTAACGCAAATGGACTGCTGGTTCTTATAGGTTAACAGGTAACGATCGATTAAATAGGGGTTTAATTCAAAGTAGTAATAAGTATATCTGTTCCATGTAAAATGCTAGTAATTAACTGACTATTTCAAAGCAAGCTCTGATGAGGTAAAGTAACTGTCTTTTAATTCATGAAAGTACTTCTATTAATCCGAATAGTAAAGATTTCCAATAGAGTACCTGTTTCTCTTTTGTCGCTAGCTTACTACTTATGGAAATTATCAACCTATTACTTGTATGTAAAATAAAAATGCTCACTAACAAGTTATAAACTTATGTACTTACATTATTGTCTTGTTGCATGTACTATTGTAACAACATACATTACGATACTATTTTTTAAATGTACCAATCTGATTGTTACTTGCATACTGTAGGGATCTTACTGTCTAGAAATCTCTTGACATTATAAGCTTGGTCATTGTAATTAAATGCATCATTTCATGATGGAATACTATCTACCATCACTTTCAGAAGTCTAAGTCATAGGTAAACATATTTCCAATGTTATTCCAATGATTATCAACCTTGAGCATGGTTTATTCCATTGTAAATTTACTATTATCATATTGCCTCACTTATAACAAGTTAATGTTTATACTAACTATTATGGTAGATTTTTCTACCTAGAACTTTTAATCTGAAGTTTACCCTAGGTGACACTAATGTGACCAAGATTCTTATACTATGCTAAGAACAAGTAAACAATCACAAACTATCCTTGCCAAGTAATGATAGGGTTTATTATTATTATTGACAAGTCGAGTTTGCAAACTATTAATGGTGAGAGCTTATAACAAGGTCGAGCCTTGTAATTGCCATGGTTTAAATACTTTCACTATTCTAGACAAACTCCATTTATTATAACCACCCAAAGCCGTCAGTTTACAAGTGATAAAGTTTGAACTTCAAAATATTATGTGAATATTTATCATCGTTGCAAGTATACCTATCCATTGTTAAATGTAAAGGTCCTAATGCATGGTTAACATTGGGAAAGTTCCGGACAAAGTTGTTACAACCTTCACTAGGGTCAACGTTAAGAAATTATTGTTAATCAAACACACGAATCTCGAATCTATCATACCAATGATATAGTTCATGTGTTATCATTGGTGATTAACATAAATAAATGCACTCCATAGTTTTGTGCTTGATTTTTTTATATCATTGTTTTAATAATTTGATGTTTGAAACCACAGATGGACTATGGACTTGACCCTTGCATGGTTAAAAGTATTGGAGGGCATGTGGTCACCTCCTGTCCATGTATTGGTGATATAAAAGTCTTGCAAACCCTATTTGCTTTGTCATTTGCCTCCAAAGTTCTCGTTGGCCTGCGGGCTACTCTACATGGTTTCCATGGCGGCCGTGAGGGTGGTTCCTCTGCTAGCTTGCTCCAAAACTTTGGTTTAAAGTTGTTATATTTTCCTGAGCTCGGTCTTTGTTTGCAAACCTTCTTAGCTATGAACCTTACCATACAATTGTTTACTGGTTTTTGTATTTGGATCTCGGCCTGCCCTTAGCTCAGCCTTGTTCTCCTCGTGGCCTGTGACTAGTTTGTGAAGGTAAAGTTTCTTTGCTATTGTTTGTGCTCCACAGTCGTCATAGGGTTTGGACATTCTTGTGTGTACATTACGCAGTGGGTGACAGTCTCTTCGATGCTCGATACTCTTTTATATTTATAGGTAAAAATTATCTCACTTTTTTACTATGTAAAGTCTGTCAAGTTATGAATACAATTAGGGTTTTTAATTTATAGAACTAAGCCATGAACTAATACTTGGTATCAATGCTTGTACAGGAAGCCATGGCTATTACAAGATTCATTGAAAGACACACAACAATCATATTTAGGGGCTTCGTGGCTCTAACTGGTAAGCCCTGAGTTCAAATGGGTTTTGACCTACTTGTATTGAGGGTTAATGAAGGAGAACTCAGTGCTTGGAAGCATGCTCAGTCTCTTTGTTTAATAGGAGGTTTTAATAATTTGTTTTCCAGTTTAATGTTATAAACCCTTGCTATGATGTTGGGTTATACCGGCCTTGAGTTGTGTGATGTATCTTGGTTAAGTTTTTAGACTTACGGCCTATCAATGTAATACATTTGGTTTTTAAGAATATTTTTGACTTCGAGCTCTATCTTGTTTTTGCAATGGTTTTTGTAATTTTGTAATCTATGATTCTGTGTAATTAGAGTCTTTCTTTCTTCAACTAATAGTGAAGATAATGAATTTTTAAGTTATCTTTTGTAAGTAATTATTGTAGACCAATCGTAATGTGAAATTTATAATATTAACTCACTTGTTCATAATATATAAGCTAGGGTTTTCCGGAAATGAAACCCTTGTATAAATAAGTTCTTCAATTTATTATTAATTATTTTTTTGCTACTTGTTATTTCAGTTTGATTATAATAAGTGTGTGATGGTATTTTAACTTGTTAACTGTAACTTATCTTGCTTGTTTATAAAAGACATTTGTTTTCAGAAAAGACTGTAAACAGTCTATAATAGACACTATAATCTTCTTGTAAGGTTTATTTATAGAATTATCAATGTAAATGGATTATAACTTAGATAGTTTAATTTATAATAGATAAATAAATTGTTTAGGGTTTTGACCTTGATGTTTTTTCGTCACAGGTATAATCCTATCTGGTAAATGTAAAATAGTTTCTGCATATGTAAATATTTAGTTTTATACTAGTTATTGTTTATATTTACATTGATTTCACTTACTAAACTGCCACGTAGAATTTATTCAGAGTTCTCCAAAGGATAGAAAATAAACTCTGTCACTCTCTTTACTCTTTATAAATTAAGAAATTTTAACATAACCCTACCTAGTTTATATTAAATATTAGTCTTAGATTTAGTTGATATTGTTGGAAGATAAACTATGTGGTTAGTATCTTATTTAAATACTTAACTGTATGTAATCATTGTAACTCTACTGTAGTTTTACTGTTGTATTTCATTCAGTTATACTAAGTGAAACAGAGAAATATAAATAAATCATAACATTGTTTTTCCTCCATAATATTTTAACATTGAAATAAAATTATTCTACTATCTATAGTTACACAATCCTATCTCTTATTTCCATTTTATTATCTACTTAAAGATTTCTATCTGTGCTAGAGTACGACTTGGTTTCCAAGTGTGGAAAAACATAGTTTAGAAATTTATTTTCATTCTAACACATTATTTTCTAAATCCATTTCATTTCTATAGCAATCTGATAAAAGTACTAACTCAAACATTTCACAAACTGAACTGTTAACATTCACATATCAGTTATCTAAGATTTGTTTAACTAACACAGTAAAATAAAATAACTTATAACTTGATGAGGACAGACAACAACAGCTTTAGGATTTCGTTCCTCCCTACCAATCTCTTGGAGAACGCTCAAACAACGCTTCCTCGGGACCCCCGAGCCTGTTTTTGGTCTTCTTGGCTGAGAACTGGTGGAGAATGCAAACAATAGAACCCTCTGTCAACTGACTATTTCAATACCTCAGTAAATACTCTGCTCTCAGCAGTATGATCTTCAGCTTAAAATCTACACTATATCAGTCAGCAGTTATCCCCTCAAACACTTTCCAAATTTCCCTTCCATTGAATTTCTCTGAAGTAGGGATAATTTTAGAGGCGAATTTTAGCCTAGTGGGCTATTTTTCCATGTTTTTCTCCCAAAAAAGATTCACCATTTTTCAATTTTTGAAGCCTTGTTTCTCCCAATTTTGATGGGGTAAACTTTTTTCACCATAAAAATCGCCAAATTTTTATATAAGCGATATCAAATCCTTGGAAATTAAAATATATTTTGAAAAATATTGCCAATCATTTTATAGTTGTCATTTTAAGAATTGGTAATATTCGCGAACATTTATACACTTTTAAATAAGTATGGTTCCTTAAAATCATCCCTACTCTGAAGTACATTCATTCAACCAAAATGATCACTTCTCTAGAATGAACAGCCTCAGCTCTCTTCAATGGGAATTTTTATAAAGATTGTCTAGGTCCTTTGGGTCAGTTTTCATTAATTGAGCCACCTACTCTAATTCCACTTTATTGGGTAATCATGACCCCAAATGTAGGGAGGTTTCCACCTGCAACAGTTGGAAGTGGTTTGAGGATGCTGCTACATGTCAGTTTGCTCTCCACCCAGTCTCCTCCACTAATTTGACCAGTAAACAATCTTTTAATAGCTCTCCTAAGATGTTGTCTCCTCCTTTATTTATTTATAAATAAAATATTCAGAATTTACATTAAATATCCTTGACCCTACTGAGTCATCAATTACAACTTAGCATAAAACTTAACATATTGTCCTCAAATAATAAAAAATTGTTTTTTTGCAAAATTGGGGCATGTGACAAGAATGATCCTTTGTATGATGTGGGGCCCTATCAGCAATCAGGGGTGTTTTTGGCTAATGCTTAGTCAACTGTAATCATCAACAGGAAAGCATACAACTCTTTATTAAAATGTTGGAACGGATTTATAGAATTCTTCTTCAAAAATGGTTGTCTAGCAAAAGAAATGATCAACTCTCTAACTCTGCACAAGGAGGTGTTTATATACATTGTTTACAGGGATGAGTAATTCGGCCCTTTAGTGGTCGACATCTCTCTAAATTTAGTCAATCCATAAAGGCATCTAACTAATATAACTCCAACGCATAGGATCTTCCTTCTTCAGCATGCGTTGGCTCTCTTCATTGGAAGGTGTAACACATAGGGTCCATCTCAGCGCAAATAGTTCTCTTCAGCATTGTGAAATGTGGCACACGGGATCCTTCTTTAGCACAGCAGGTGGACTAGTGTTGGATAGAGAAGAGCACATGAGCGATCCTTCTAGAACACGAACCATTGCATCTTCAAATGTGTGGACTATTGGTGTGGTGTTGAACAGGGGAAGTGTGATGGTGGATCATCTAGAATCAGGCTTCTCCATCATCCGAACGCATGGACAGCAGGTCATTTTCAGAACTGTTTCAACGTTTGAATGCCTGGAATTGGTTATCAATAGTGCGCAGTCTGGTTAACAATCTAGATGAAAAGATGAACAACGAGATGGACCGTGAGCTGGATATGCTGGGCGTAGATATAGGACGAATGCGATGTCTATTTGTTGGTGTGCTTAAGAACTATGGTCTACAATAACAACATTTAAATGCCTGGAAACCTTGCCAATGAATATCGCGCAACGAGCTAGATGGTGAGCTGGACATGTTGTGTGCATGGCTATATAAATGTGTGTTTGTTGTTAATTCATCCAAAAAATATTATATAACCTGCAAACAAATGTACATTTAAATTAATAAATAAAATGCACTTCAAACCATATCAATTTTAATTAATAAAATCATAAAATGACAATAATAAATGGATTTTATATAAACCTTAAATACATTCATACCTGGGGCTGAATAATGATCTGTGTGACATAAAATATGCAAAAGATAATAAAACATATGTTTAAATGAGTAATTTAACTGCCAAAAATGAGAAAAAATATAGGATCGACAGTTCTTTCCCCATTTGACAAACTCTGCGGGGTAAGGACCAGAGTCCTTACCACATTTGACAAAGTCTATAGGGCTAGCTAGCATGCTCAAGTTCCAGCAGTCCAGGAGAGGTCTCCATGTGTCAAGGGACCAGGGAAGAGCCATATGGCCAAATGTGGCTTGTAAACCGTGCTACTGAGGTGAAATTCATCAAACTTTGGTGAATCATTCACCTCTACCACCTTGGTTGTGAGGATTTTCTGGTTTTAAATATGGACAATGCTTCATTTTCAAAGTCCATATGAACAGGGTGGTGAAGAGAAAGATGGTGAAAAGGATTAAATCGAGTAAGAACAAGAAGAGAACAAGCTGCACCACGCACAGAGAAAATCCAAATGAAATCGAGGAAGAACAACAAGAGAGCAAGCTGCAACAATCACACAAAAAACCCTAGGAGCATGAGAATCAAAATAAGAATTGGATTGCTGTGTCAGAATGGGACACTAACAACCCTAGTGATAGTCAGAACCCGAAATCGCCATTAAGAGTGTTCATAGGATGCCGAGAAAGAAGTTGTATGAGTTTTGTAATCTAAAAATCCTGCTAAGTATGGAAAGAACCTGTGGTGCAGGAAACACCGTTATAAAAAAAAACAATAACAAAGAAAGTGCGCAAGGTAGAAACCAAGAGAAGGTGTGCAAGGGAAAAACAATTGCAAAGGGGTTGTTGTATAGATCGCGCCTCCTCAAACATCCATTCCTTCGTGGCTTGGGATGAGCCACATGTGAGTGTTGGGGGCATGCTGGCCTGGGAAAGGACCACAAGGAAGAAGTTTTCATGCAAGCAAAGAAGTTTTGCTGCATGCGCGATAGAAATAAAGGAATATTGTGAGGGAAGGAAAAGGAAAGCGCAGGAGCGCATAGGTGAAAAAGACTAAAAAGCGACAGGGGCAGATCATGGTTGTTTAAGGCGACGTAAGCCTGCATCCACACACGTATGAGGGAATATTTGTAAGTGAGGCCAATAATTCCTCATGTCAAGTCGTAATCACCATAGTTATAGCCTGAGGGACGACTGATGGTGACAGTTAACAGACTTCCTGTATGCAGTCAACCCTCTATGGCCATGTAAAATAGTATAAATAGAAGGGATTCAATGGTTAAAGGGTTGGTGAGGTCAATTGTTACTACTTTTAGTTGGTCATAACTATGTTTAGGTCAGCTTTCCAGTTATTTTCAGTCTATTCATTGGTGATCCATGGTGAAGGATGCCAATTTTATTGTAATGTTGTAGAGATCAGAGGAAAATTATGGTAGCAATAGGGGCTATTGAGCCTTATATATGGTTGCTATGTGCGTAGACTGCTAGGAGTAGAGGTAGGGTAGAAGAGAAAACCAAAGAGCATGAGAACCATAGGTCTGAGTCATAGAGACATATCATAAGATCAGTCTATATCATGCAGACTGCATGGTGCTATATCCTTTCCTCATGCCAGATGAAGAGCACCTTGGTGGTTTTTCCCAGATGGGTTTCCATGTTATCTATTGTGTTTGAATGGATTATTAATGTGGTGATTTTTTATGTGAATGGTTGTTATTTGCTTTCTGTATAATGCTAAAATATTGCTTGAATGTCTGATGTTACCCTGTAATCAATAAATGAATGTTGGGAAGGTGTCATTGAAATATACATGTATATATTGGATTGTGTGCTTCTGTATTGAGTCACGATGTAAGTTGTAGACGGTATGTAGGTATGAGTCAACTACACCACACAGGTTGTGCTAGTTGAGAGGTTGAGAGCAAGGATAAGTTGCACGCGATGACACATAGTTGTGCTTGGTTGCGCAAGATTGAATCCTCTGTCTAGCCATCCTGTTGCCTTCGTTGAGCTCCTTGGTTGCGCGCCAAGGGACTTTAATCCTTGGATAATCATGAAAATAGGGTTCCAGTGGTTACCCATCGAAGAGATATATCAGGTGAGACTATGCGTGCTTCGTAGGTGTTGCCGACGGGGCTTGTTCTATTGGGTCGGTATCTCGGGTGTTTGTTGGGTTGACGGGCTGCACAGAACCTGGGTCGCGCGATTTAGGAAAAGTTTCCAACATGGATATCCCATGTTTAACCATTTTCCGATTAATAAATTATGGATGGATTTATAATATTTCAAAAAAGTGTTTTAATATTACAAATTTTCCTAGCCATTTTGTGTGACCCCCCAAAAATCGCCCAAGGGCTATCAATCGCCTCTAAAATCATCCCTGCATTTATTTACCTTTTACGGATGTCTTTTTATATGAGAAATATATTTAGGTTAACTCTTGTTTGTGTTATAATATCTTACATCGTGCTTATTTCATATATGCATTTAGATAAGAAACAAATGTTACTTTTAAGAAGAGGCCTTCATAGTACCACGTTATGAGATAATATTTTTTAGGATTAACTTATAGGAAAATTTATAATGAGTTTAAACAATCTATTTAATATTGATTCATTAGAATTAACAAGAGGGATTGAAAGCACTAGAGAAAATAATCACATAGCATCAATAATCACCTACAAGACTCGCACCTAGTAACCATGACTTCTTGGAAATGTCACTAATCCCAAGAATATTCTAGCTTAAGTGTGCTCAGCCATGATAGTTTTATGCATAGTCAAGTCAACTTAACTTTATACTCTATTTGAATTAATACAAAGTATTGTGGCTTATGAGTTATTTAATCATAGCTCCATAAACTTTAATAACATTATTTTCCACTGTCCAAATTATTATGATAATGAATAGTCCACTTAGCACTCATTTCATTGTGCAGTGTTCACAAGGATGACGAAGTGGAATTCAAAAAATTAAATAAATCAGAATGTCAATTATTAATTATAAGACGTACCCCTAAGAGAAAGGACTTCTTGAAAATTTTAGTTATAACAAGACTCTTCTTACTCAATTCCGCACCAGGGAATTTGTTAACATAGTCAAGCACACTTATATTTATAAATAATATGAAAAATATAACAAGTAAATTATTCCTTATGAACTATTAAATAACAGATCCACACCATTTATTTAAGAATCAAGGGGGGCTTCCATAATAACACATTATAAAATATCATTTTTGTGGGATTATGTAATCAAAGACAATAATGTGTTACGGATATCACATGAGCATAATTTACTAAAGACTAAATTACCATGAGTTTTAAGAGTCCACTTAACACTTAGTATTGTGGTTGAGTGCTATGAATTACAAATAGGAGATCACGAGTTCATGTTCCCCCACATATCTACCTTTGAGAATATTGTGGACCTCACTTGATGTACCCTCTATGATAGGTTACCAAAAATGCAATTAGAATGGTTACTCCTAATACCATCATTAAAATTAGGGGAATTTTCCACAAGGTTTCGAATGATGTGTATGCTATCAGAAAATATATATCCTCTTAGCACTCATTGCACCAAATATTTCCCAAACAAGTGATTTAGGGGTATTGCACCATTGCACTGAATATATGAGATATCACTTTTTGGGAACAAGTGTGTATTCATAGTCATTATTTTTGACTTATTTCCCATCAGAAACATTTATAAATGATCGATTTCTCATGAGTTTAAATAATCCACTTAACACTTATTACATTAGCTAATATAAGTGTCAAGAAAATGTGATGTTGTTGAAACCAATGAAATGCATCACACAACATTAATCATAATTTTTTGGATTTGAATTAATAACAAAACTTTCCAAGAAATTGTCTCATCCCAAGATTTATTTGTCTTTTATGCATGTTTGATGATAGATTTTTTATTCATAGTGAAGCCTACATAGATTTATACCCCATTTGTAAAAAATAATTAGCAAGTATTGTTCCTTATTAACTATTCATTTAGCGATCCCTAATCTGTGTTTAAGAATGAGAGGCCTTTTATGGCCCAACATGTAATGTTGGAAAGGGTGAAGAAATAAGAGCGACACAAATTGTTCACATAACATCAATCATTTCCTCCAATACTTACGCCATGTATCCATGAAGTTTTTAGAAGGTCACCAATCCTTACACTACTCTAGTTCAAGTGCACTTAACAATAGATTTTTTATCCATTTTCAAACCCACTTAGATTGCTACCGATTATCAAAACTTTGACAAGTATTGTTGCTTATGACATCCAATAAGTGATTCATATTCTTCATACATGTGAATGAGGGAGGTATTCCAAAATCCAACATTATGAGACACATTTTGGGGGCATTAACTATGTATTCAAGGCCATAAATCTAGGATCGATGTCCCATGAGTGTAATTCATGAATCAACGATTTCTCTTTAGTTGAATTGTCCACTTAATTATCATTCCATCAAGTTATTCCCATAGAGATGAAGAAGGCAATTTAAAGTAGTGAATGGAAGCACACAACATCGATATACACCAAGTAACCATGAATTTTTTAGAAGGTATCCCCTCTTAGGGTTCACCTAATTTAAGAGAATTTAACCATGAATTTTTTTTTCTATGGTCTAAACTACATAGCTTTCTACCCAATTTACCAAAGTTCAACAAGTATTAATTTCATGAACTGTTCAATGAGAGGTCCATATTCTATTTAGGAATATTGTTTTTCTTGATTAAATGTGTATTTAAAGTCATTACCCTATGACCAATATTCCAGGGGTGTCATTGAAAATGACCATTTTGTTATGTTTTTCAGTATTCCACTAGAAACCTATTGCATTAGGTGATGATCACAAAACATCACTTCTCACCTTCAAAAATTGCACCTAGTAACTAGAACTTCTTCGGAAGATAATGCATCAAAACATACTACTAGTTGAACTACATTTAACGATGGAGTTTTTATCGAACCCTACTTAGCTTGCTACTCTATTTGAAAAACCTTATTAGTATTCTTCCTTTATGAATTATTAATGAGAAGTCCATATGTTTTACTTATGAAGGAGGGGTTTTACAAAGTCCAACATTAGGAGATATATATTTTTACAAATTAATTGTATATTTATACTTGTTAATCCATGAGCAATATCCAATGAGTGCCATTTCTTGATGGTGATTCCCACAAGGGTGAATAAGTAACATTGACACTAGTAAAATGGATAACTCAATTCTGACAATCACCTCTAAGAATTGAACCTTGACTTACTACTAAGATCACTCATTTCAAGAGTCTTCTAGCTCAAGCATGTTTAACTACATGATTTTTCTTCATAGTGATGACCCCCTAAACTTGCTACCACATTTGCAAATCCTTAACAAGTATTGTGTCTTATGAACTATTCAATTAGAGCACTATACTTTATATTTAAGAATCATGAAGGCTTCCATAGTCCAATAAATATAGAATCATTTTCATATCAAAATTATTTACATAAAAAAGAATAACCCAAAAAGTTATCTCAATAAGTTGTAGCCAATGTTGTTGTGCATTTGAGTATCAACAAATATAGGTCATTATCACAACAAACAACCACTCCAAGGTGAAATTTGTACATAAACCAAATCATCTCAAATTTGTTGTCAAACTCAACATGTAAACTACTCAAATCTTATTGATATGCTTCTTATTCATTATTAATACTTAAGCCAATGTAGGATCTCTGTGAGAACCAATATGATATTTTAAGAACTTCGTTCACATTCACTACAAATAATCTCTGAATTGAAATTAAAAGATAAACCAAGTCATTTTTGTTTTGTTTACAAACTCAACATGTAAAGTAGTCAAATCTTAATCATTGAATACTTCTCTAATCCAATGTAGCATCACATGCACACTATCTTTAGTTTCCTAAAGTTTGCAAATAAACTTTTACAATTTATATTTCTCCATATAGATGATGAGGCCGAAAGACTGTAACAACTCGATTGGCACAACGATCGCTTATTCAACCTCAATAAAATTATGAGGAGGCAATGGTACGTGAATCAAGCTTCCATTTCACTCATGCGCCCAAACTGTGAACATCAATTGAAGCGTGCATTAACATAAACATGGAAAATTAAATATTTGTTGGCAACCTTCATGTTTTTTGAACCAGAACGGACGTGCATTGATGTTTAAAATATTTCCTGAAGTATTATATTATTTAAACTGCAAGGACGAGCTTCTCTGGTTATTCGTGAAGAAATCAAATGCAGGGATAGGCTTCTCTGTTTATTCGCGAAGGAATCAAATAGTTATTCGCGAAGAAATCAAATTCCAAAATTCTGAAGAGACGACCGAATCCTTCCGCTGATTTCTTTGATTCGTAATCGCAATATCATCCCGATTTCTTGGATCGGATTCCATCAATGATTTTATGGCCAGCATCACATCAACATGTGAATTATGCATTTGGTCCTCGATAATCTTAAAATAGAGTCCAAATTTATCATAGTGGTCAATAATATAGACACCAATTTTCTTTGGAGGAGAAGGTTATATTTGACTTTAACCTAGATTGCCCTACTTCATAGTTCCGAAAATAAAGTTGATAGAGGAGATCATGCATGCATAGTTTCAAGGGATAAGTTTTAATATCTTCCTAATAGTGACAATCAAGTTTGGAGTAGTTTTAAGGTTCCTTGGTTGCTTGAAACTTTAGTGGCTGCATTTGTGTACAGTTGAGTGGAAGTTCAATTTGAAAGTTTACATGTGGTTCCAATTACTTTTTGTTGTTTTTTTTTTTTAATAACTCCATGTTACAACTTTAGAGAAGGTTTTATAGTGACAAATAATATTTAATTGTTATGATTTATATCAGAAATCAAATTTGGATAACATGTCAATTCTTTATAGAAACAGAACTTGTTAAGTTCATGAAATGTCTTCGGTCCCCATGATGAGGCTTCATTTATAACTACCATCTTTGAGGTATTATTCTCTTCTTCTCTATTCACCATATACAATGTTTCTTTCCTCCATCTATATCTCTAGCATTCTTTGGTATCCTCCAATTTCTAGAATCTATTCATTTTTTTCATTATCCAACAACTATTTCCCAAAGGATTGTCATCCTTTAGACTTTGTTTTGTTTTAAAAGACTTTTTTTTGTTTTTTATTTTATTTTTTAAGATGAGCCCATGCTTGAGGACATGAACCATGTAAATGCACTACTTGTTGACCAACCCAACCCTAGAATGTTTTATTTTTCTAATCCAATACTTTTGTCCATCTAAAGCCTTTCGTTTGAAGTAAGAAAATATGGTACTCTTGTATTAATGTCAATATCCACACATATAGATGCATATGCAAAATATCAATACTAACCTACTATATGCATGCCTTTTAATTTATCTACTCAAATTGTTTCTAGTATCTTTAAAAGCTATTAGTCCCAAAAAAAGTATTGGAAAATTTGGAAGGCCTACCCAAACATGCATTTTAGTTATTGACATATTAGATGGGTTAAATTTAGTAAACCATGGGGTGACAATAATATTTCCTCTTCCCCATAGCCAAGGACCCTCGAATATATATATATATATATATATATATATATATATATATATATGACAAGATTTTGGAATTGGAGAATAAGGAAAACCTATGGAAATGGGATATATACCTTACAATCCTTTGTGTAGTTTGAATATAGCACCTCACAATCCTTTATATAGTTTGAATAGAGAAACTTGTACACATCTATTGTAGGAGGCCATAAACCATTAAATAAGTAGCTTACTACCTTATATTTGTAGTATACAATGAGGTCTGAAAGCATCTCATCTATCACCTTGTTACGGAGAGAAATTCCTATGGCTTGGGATACCACAACAGACAGCTATGACTCCAGAAATCAATCTTTCCCAATATGCAATAGAAATAATATGTTTAACACTAAAGGATCAAACCTCGTACCTTATTCCGTACGGTTGAAGTAGATCCCCGTTGAGCTTTCCAATCTTCAGCTTGAATTGATATAATACTTCCTCAACAACAAATAAACAATACAAGCATACTATATATCATGGTGTTAGATCTATTCTATCATATATAATCAATAATGTAAAAGCATTTGACATATTCCAATGGATACAATATTCAATCAAATACACATCATTGGACAAGGAAAGATAGTTCTTATTAATATAAATCAGAGATTACAAGATAGATACAACCTCTGACGGCACGTCTACGAACCGGAGAAACTGAATCCCCCACTTGGGCCTCCACCACTTCAATCCTCCATCTCTCGATAGCAAGCTCACTAGCAAAATGAAAGCTTGGGAAGAACACAACAAGTGCTCCAAAGGGACAAAGCGATGCAGACTCAACTATAATTCTGGCAACAATGGACTATAGTTTCGTTCCTCTCAATCTCTCTATATGCCTTCAATGTACCAAGGGGTTCCTTATATAGCTTCACAAGGGATAATGAAGGATCGAATCCGAGCAATCTCAAGGAATATGGAAGGATAGGAGTCAAATGAGTCGGATCCATGTCAAGGAAAACTCCAAAATGATTTGGACTATGCACACATCCCGATGTACGCGGTTATATGGGTCAAACCCGTGTATGTACGTAGTTATCGGGGAAAAATCCGCATATATCATCTTTTATATAGTTTTTTAGGGATGATCGAGGACACATCAAAGGATAAAATATGGTCCATGGGGTTTAAAGAGTCTGCAACGGGACAGGGGAAGGCCATACGAAGTGTGATTCACCTAGAGTGGTGAAATCCACTATAACACACCTCCAATACTAGAACCTCCTAAATTTGATCCATGATATACACATTAGGTGGATGAGTCAACATGAATGTAGAGGGCTTTCTATTAAATACATCCTTAAAATAGAGGCCTTTTAACTAGGAGAGTATATCCTTACCTCCTCCTCCTCCTCCTCCATGAATATTAATGACCAAGGATAACATGAATTACTTACCATTGTCATAATATAAAAGAAAAGAACAATCATCCTATTACTTAGAAACACATAGAAGTAATTGTTGGGACACCAAAGTTCCCCCTTTTTTCTATGGTTTTAGCTTAATGGATGCAACAAGTTCCAACAATTGATGAAATGTGATGGTATTTCTCTCGTATGACCTCACCAATATTTGAGAGGTCTCAACATGATCATCATCACTTGCACTACCACCATAGGGCCTAAGCTAAATAATCATCTAGCTTAGTAGCAGTAATGATAGCATACATTTTATCAAACATTTTATTGAATGTATTTCTTTAATTACTTTACATACAAGAATTTATTTAAACACTTATGTTATAGTTGTGTACCAAAAAAATGGATATAACTCACAGTAGTCACAAAGAGGGTTGACCATGCAAACCCTCTTGACTTCCTCCCAACTTGTGGTAATCTAAGAAATAGTGAAATCTTGAGAAGACCTCCTTTATGTCCCAAAGTAACCATAACAACATCCAATTTTTTTTCGATGTCAACCTACAATGAAAAGAAGGATGCCTAGTCAAAGGAAATATCCCTTTCCCTATATCTCACCATAAGCCAATATGCCTTCATCAATGATATCATCATTTTTTGTAAGTAGGGGAACTAGTAAGTACATCAAGATTGCACTCGCATGACACGAGGTTGATACCAACTTGTTGCAGCTATAACCTAGGAATACCAGCAATACTACATGCGTGGCACGCAAATATATGAGGTTTGAACTAGTGTCATTGTGGAGTGCCTTAATATTTTAATATATCATTGACATATCTACATCCAGGGGGGACAACTACTATCATTTTTTGTAACAAGTAATGTTTGAATAATCTCGTTATTTTTCTCTTCTCCAATACATTGATTTGAGAGGGTTGTAGTTTGGAAACAAAGGGTCTATTGTTGAGAATGGAATTATTCATTATTCTATTAAATAGTATAATGAATATTATGCAAGAAATCATGAGCATGGATTGAATATCTTTACATATATTTTTTAATTTCATTCCAATATCCTCTTTACACATCTTGTGAATGTCTCATAACAAATTGTATATTCCCATTCTAATGATATAAATAGAGATAGTTTTTCAACATGTCTTGTACTATTCCTATGTTCCTAGAATATATGGGGGTTTTGGATGGAGCCCTAAAATAAAATTTGGAGTATGTTTTCCGTTTGTTTTGTGTTTTTTCGGTCAATATTTTTTCAACCCATTTTAAACTAATCATGGTTAAGGAATTAGGTTTTTCATCTTTGTATTAATAAATTTCATTACACATTCTATAATATTGTATTATACTAAATGTTGAAAATAATATAATGAGATACAGAGAGGAGAAACTCTAAAATAGGTTAGTTGTCCCAATTAAGGGTTTCTAGTGTAAATATCTGTGTACTATGTTTGTGTGCCATTAATATTTTTGTGTTTTAGATTATGTTGGTTTTTATTTTTGTTCAAATTTGTATCAAAATATTCAATATCCCCCATCACATGTATCTTTAATTATTTTATTGATACAAACAAACCACTTGTTAGAGTCCCTCGGAGATATCTTATTGAATTACTTACGCTTCTAGGTACAACCCAACCGAGGGTGTGCAAGTACCCCCTTTTTTATTTCATGTTTTTTGGTTACTATTTATTTATTTTTATTTATGTTATAATTGTGGTTTCATCTAGCTACATGATCGCTACAACATTCTTTTTTTCTTTTCCTAAGAAAAATATCGTTCATGAGTAAATCTCATTGTGTGGCCCAAGAAAGGTTGTATGAAAGTTTAAGGTTTTTGGTAAATAAGTATGGCACATGGTAGGTAAAATATCCATGGAACATGTCCAAAAGTATTAATTCAATAATAAGCATCCGCGTAGACATTGGTGGAGAACCACCTATTACATTCACTTAAAATGGTTCTGCATCTTGGGAGTTCCAACAAAATTTTCCAATTCCTAATTTTCATATGCATTTTTTGGATGTTACCCTTACATTTTTCATAGTTGGAATGAGACACACAACCTATAACAAACACATAAATCATGGATTAATATTTGTAATCATCTAAGAAGCACCATAAATGGAGTTTGCATGCAAAATTTTTATCCCTATCAAGTTAACATATTGACAAGCCTCCTCAAGACCCACACTCGTTTTACCACATCATCTCCTAAGGTAAGGGTTCTGTATCTTTAAGGTATTTTCCTCTTACAAATTAATACTTTATCTTAACAAGGTATTTTTGGACTCTTGTAATTTTTTCTTGTGAATGATCATAGATGACACATCTCTCTTCAATGGTTAGGTAAGTGCACATGATATTAATTAGACAACTCTCAAGCTTAGAGTAGAAAAGAGGGTGCAGTTATGACATCAAATACACCACTGTAATATCACTGATATGTAATCAAATCAGATTATTATCTCTGATGTAATTTTTAACCAAAATTTTATATGAAAAATTGCACTTAATTAGATAACTATTGAAACTAGGAAAACAAGGGAAAGTGGCTGATATTTTTGCAAACAAGACAGCAGCCCATTGGGAGAAATGAAGGAAAATTTAGGAATAATAAAGTATATTCCATAAAAAATTAAATTAGGGACTATTTAGGTTTTTTAATCAGCTCCGTTGAAACCTACTCCCATGCTTCTGGGTCACCCAACCGTACAACTGGGAAGACTTTTTAAGATCCAACAAGCAGAGGCTTGTGTAAACTGAATAAGGCTATGTTATAATGTTATGGGATATTAATAATTAGAGGAATTTTGGGGTCTAAAATGGGCCTCCTAAGGAAAATAATAAAATAATAGTTAAAAAAATAAAATAATATTGATTAATTTTGGAGGAAGAAAGAAAAAAACTATTTTTTGTGTTCGTATTTTCGACATATCTCCCTGTGTTTTTACTCAAATTTCGATCGGGAGAGCTAGTTGGATACGGAATTTGATTCCACATCCAACGAGTACCCACACTGCATACTTTTGACGGACCCTGCTACCCCAAAAATAATAAATACCTAA
>LPNX010665174.1:16815-28576 GCA_001517045.1 Pseudotsuga menziesii | reverse complement strand
TCAGGTATTTCTTGTTTTTGGGGTAGCGGGGTCCGTCAAAAGTATGCAATGTGGGTACTCGTTGGATGCAGAATCAAATTCCGCATCCAATGAGCTCTCCCAATCGAAATTTGAGTAAAAACACAATGAGATATGTCGAAAATACGAACCAAAAAAGTAGTTTTTTTTAATGACAAATATGTCAATTCAACCATTATGGTTGACTTATTTTATTGAAATTCTATTGGTTCTTGAATTCCAACTCACAAAAACTTATTTTGGCACGTTTTCTTATAAGGCCCATTTTAAACCCCAAATTTCCTCTAATGAAATTTTTTATTAAGGTTTATAATATATCATTGGAAAATGAAATGATTCTACAAGTTTTAAAGGTGAGAGTAGCTTAAAGGGAAACTCACTAGCTCCATCTTCAGGATTTTCCAAAAAGGGTAAAGGGACTATAAATTCTCTGTTTTGGACTTGGAGGACTTATATATGTATGTTAATTACTTGTGAGAAAAATATGGTGTTATTTGGAGTCATACAAGTCGAAATATGAAATTTACAACAAAACTAGTCATTTTGCAATGCAAATCTAGACAAGGTTCCCTTAAAACGAGGAAATCTCAGTCATATTGAATCAGATTGGAATAAAATTTGTAGAGAATGCTTATTATATAATATTAAATAAAATTAAGTATAAATTAATCTCATCAATGAAATATAACACTCTCTTCAATACTATGCATTATTACAGTGTAATTGTAAGACAAAAATTCAAGGAAGGACATGGAGGTTTAAAACCTTAGATGCTAGAAACTTATGGACTTGTTAATGAAATATGATACACATCCATGGATGGTTGGAGGTTTCTAACAAATCCTAAATCAATTCCTATAGGTTTCTACTTAGATCCCGTATAACCTCCAATGAGAAGGGGAGAAGAGGGGAGGAGGAGAGAGGGACTGAGAACCTTGGGGTGCATCTCCAAAGAAACTAGGGAACAACACTCAGAAAGGAAGCACTAGATTCATTAACATCCAAAATAATAAACATCCAAACTGAATAATGGAGTTCCAACTTCCTTTATATAAACTTCTAGTGACTTATTGGGAAAGTCAACCACCTGCTAAACAAGTTTCCCTAGGTGTTTATCATGGTCAACACTTTTGGTGGTCAAAATGTGGTGACATGAAAGTCCTCCCATCCCTGGTATGCTTGTCCTAAAGAAGAAGCACCCTAAAGTGTTGCAAAATTTTTCCACGATGTTTCTACTGTAGCGCTTTGATCATAGTCATTTCTCTAATGACCACTTCTTTCCATCAAAATTTTTAACCCAGTTAAGGTAATTGAGTAGAATGCCTAGATCCCACTATCTCCTCTGTAGAGGTATAAATCCTCCTTCCATATTTGGTAAGTTGTCATCCCTAGAATTTCCAGGGTTCCAAAACCATATTGGAAACCCAGTACTTCCAAAAATTTCGACCATTAGGTTCAGAAATATGTGGACATATTCAATGTGCAAGATGATTTTTGTCATGAACAGTTGCATACCACATTCTATAAATGCAACACCACTATAACAGACTTGTTGATGACATCTGATACACATCCATGGATGGATGGAGGATGTTAACAAATCCTGAATCAACGCATAGAGGTTTCTCCTTAGCTCTAGTATAACCTACAACTGAGAAGGGGAGGAGAGGGGAGGAGAAGAGAGGGAATGAGAACCTTGGGGTGCATCTCCCAAGAAATCGATGCACAAAACTCAGAGCGGAAGCCTTAAATTCATCAACATCAAAATAATAAACATCCAAACTAAACAACAGAGCTCCAACAACATTTAAATAAACCTTTGGTGACTTGCTAGGCAAGTCAACCACCTAATGAGCAAGTTTCCCTTGATAAAACCCTAACCCTATCCATATGATACACCATCCTTGAGAAATTACCATTTATGGGACAATAAATAGGTTTCCCTATCATCCACCTTCATTCAATTTGGAAACTCCACCCTCCTTTGGCCCATAGAAGTTTCTTTTCGCTATGACATATTTTTATGCATTGCTTGCTTTTGTCACTGAACCCGAGAATGGAAATTGCGCCCTCCTTTGGCGTAGAGTTGATGCTTTCCTTACGACATATTTTTCTACACTACCTTCTTTGTGACGGAGTCTCTGAATGGAAACGGTGCCTTCCTTTGGACCATATTTTCCTCTTTTGTGTCTGACAACGTTCTATTGGCATTTGTGTGTCCTATTGTTGGAGACATTTACCACCATACACACTCATTTTTCTCAATTTGGCCTAGTTAAACCACTATCCTAAGTTTTATTGACTTAATTGATATCAGAGGAGCACTAGATGACATCAGCTAGATCACACCCACGCTTACCTTCAGTCAAGGAGGATAACTTAGCCTTCTCCTACATTCAGGGAGGATAACTGGAGCACTCCGGGGGTGATCTAAGTGTCATTAATGCCCCATATTGCTAACTGATGGTTAAAATTAGTTAAACAGAGCAGTGAAGGTGCCTTCCTTCATTAAATTGATTATTTATTGATTATTTAATGAACTGGAGTCAATAGGGGCACCTCCAACCACTTATGATGGTCAGTTACACTTTAGTTAACCTCATCAGGGTTCATTGGAGTCATTGATGTGCTACCAATTGTTTGTTAGCTTGCAGTGACATGTGTCTGAGCTACTTTCAGTTAGACTTAGTCATTTATTGCACTCCAACTTCAGTTAGGGCTCAGTTGAGTCAATTAGGGTTTTGATCAGTGGTTAACTTGAGTGTTGACTGTGGCTTACATTCAGTTAATCTAGAATCACTCATTCAATTCGAATGACCTCCTTGGGAATTTGAATTTCTTTTTCATTCATGCTTGTAGCATGATATTGTATTGTATTACTCATTCATTGTGTGAATATAGAGAGCGACTATTTTTTTTGTAGCACATTTACACCATTTTCATGCCTTATTATTATTAATCTTTGATGAGACTTGTGTTTAGTCCCTATATTACTGTGATAGATTAATATGGTATCAAAGCTCATGGAGGGACGAAGCTCATATCTCTAAAAAACATGGTTTTTGACAGATCTTGCATGAAAATTGAGCAATAGCTCAAAAATCCAGCACTGCACCAAAAGCCAAGGATTACCATATAATACCCCAAGTAAGGAACTTGTTGATCAAGCTTGATTGATTGACTATGTTGGGTGTGATGAAAGCATAAAATGTGCAGGATGTTTGACCTTACATTGCCCCTTTTGTTGTCATTTTCAGGTTTTTAAAAGGTGAAAGCATTCACTCCAGCATATTCATATGGCTTCTTCCATAGATCTTTTGACTCCGTTCAATTTCCACTCATGGAAAGGAGATATGGAGATACGGCTACATGCTAGAGGACTCTATAGGGTCACTATGGACACTAAATAAGAGCCTTCTTCTGTGACAAATAAAGCTAGATTCTTGAACAAGAAGGATGAATCATTCAGATTATTGTGCCTCTATGTTTCCTAGGATCTTCTTTTCCATCTTTCGGGATTGAAGACTCCAAAGAAAATTTGGGACAAATTGGAAACCCTGTATGGAAATCAAGATGATTTGAGAGTTTATTAGCTCCAAAATGAATTGATGTCTCTCCATCCTTCCAATTTCGAGACCTTGAATGAATTTTTCACAAAGTTCAAGCACAGTATCTTACTATTGAAGCAATGCAAAGTGGAGAAGGAGAATGATCAGCTCATCCTCGCCATACTCTCCAAACTTGGAGCTGATTATTCAGTTTTTGTCTCTAAATTCCGTGCGGGGAAGCTAACAACCCCTAGATGGAATATGCCTACACTCAATGCCTTCATTGAGTCCCTAACAAGTGAACTTGATAAGCTTGTCTAGATAGGGATCATCAGATCCTCCTGTGATCAAGCCCTCCATGTCTCACGGCCCAAAGATCTGAAGGGTAAAGGAAAGTAGCAGAAGAACCCAAAAACTAAATTCAAAGCTCCTAATCCTAAAGTTGAAAACCAGCAGCATGATGAGTCTTCTAGCTCAAAGAAGAACAAAGGAAAAGGGCATCATGGAAAGGAAAAAGTCAAGTGTTCCTACTGTGGGAAGGGATTCCACCCTGAACATGCCTACATGAAGAAGAAGCTTGATGAAGCTACCTCTAGGCTCTATCCTTGAGAGAAATCACATCAATCTTCTGGAAAGCTTTCAGAGGAGAGATAAGCAAAATCAGGAACCACAGCATGAAAGAGGTCATATCCTCATGGAAAGCACTCTTGATTGATTCTGGAGCTTCAAACCACATGATGGCTAAAAGAGACTCCTTCTTATCCTTGGAGATCAGAAAATCCATCCCCATCCACATGGGAGATGACTCCACCATCATTTCAGAAGGACAAGGTACGGTTGATCTTGAGAATGGCTATTTTTCAAATGTTTTGTATGTACCATATCTGGCAGCAAATCTCCTTAGTGTCTATCAAATGACACATACAAGATTGCCTAAGAGATTATCTTTCAACCCAAATGATGTTGAGATAATGGAACTTGCATCTGAGAAACTTGTTGCTAAAGGCCTTGCAAACCATCATGCAAAAGCCTATGAGTTTTCCCACTTTGTGGCAGATGCAAAGCCCACCGTACTGCTAACTCATGGAAATGAAGTTAGTAGGTTGTTGCATGAGAGGTTTGGCCATCTCAATTTCAAATATTTGCATCAATTACAGAAAAATTCCATGGTTGAAGGCCTCCTGGTCATCAAGGCAACCACTGGAATTTGCAAGGGCTGTGTGGTTGGAAAACACCCTGAGCACAAGTTCGATCAAGGGAAGGCAAGCCAAGCTACATGCATTTTGGGGCTAATACATTCTGATATCAGCAGTTCGATGCCTATCACATCCATGAATGGATCAAGGTATCTTTTGAATTTTATTGATGATTTTTCAAGGTACACATGGGTTTTCTTTCTCAAAAAGAAGTCTGAAGTATGTGAAAAATTCACTGAACTGAAGGCCTTGATCGAGAATTCCTCCGGGCTTAAGATCAAGATATTGAGATCTGATAATTGTGGGGAGTATGTCAGTAATTAGTTTCTGCACATATTCTCCCAAAATGGTATTCAGTTCCAACATTCAATTCCCTACACTCCCCAACAGAACGGTGTAGCGGAAAGGAAGAATCAACCTCTCAAGGAGATGACCACCTGTATGTTGGAATCAAAGAAATTGGCTGAAAATTTGTGGGCCGAAGCCATGCATGATGTAGAATACATTCAAAACAAAGTGCCACACTCATTCTTGAAAGGGAAGACCCCTTTCTAAGCATACTTTGTACATAAGCCGGATGTGTCGAACCTGTGGGTGTTTGGGTCCACTACATGGGCCCAAATTCCACTTGATAAAAGAAGGGATTTGAAACCATAAAGCATAGAATGTCTGTTTATTGGGTATCCTAATGAATCAAAAGGTTTCAAGCTGTTGGATATCAAAACAAAACTGATCACCATCGAGAAAAGTGTCAATTTCGATGAGCCTCTTCAGGAGGTGGAACTAGTGAAGGAGAAAATTGTTGAATTTCCTTCCTATTCTACTGAATATTTGGATGATGAAATTGGGGGTGATGACCCTGATTTGGATCCTATGATTTCTGATATCATTGTATATCAAACATTATATGCTTAATCAAAACCTGAAGTACAAAATCATCTTCCCACATGGGCCCGACAGACACTCTCCTCTGCACGAGATAACATTGGAAATCTGGATGATCCAAGGAGAACCCGGTCTGATTTCTAAAGAGCAGGTATTGCACTCTCTTGTTTTGATAATTTGCTATCCAAAACTTGTTATTTGATGATTACTTCAGACCCAAAATCCTACTACCATGCTCAGAAGAATCTGAGATGGCAATTTGCCATGGATGAAGAGATGAATTCTATTCAGAAAAACACTACTTGGGAGCTAGTTTCTCTTCCTCCAGGAAGGGAATTGGTTCAATGCAAGTGGGTGTTTCGGACCAAGGTTACTGCTGATGGAATAAATTGCAAATATAAGTCAATGCTGGTGGAAAAAATTTTCTCTTAGGTCCAAGGTGTGGACTACCATGAGAATTTTTCACCAGTTTCAAAAATGGACTCCATCTGCCTAGTTTTGGCAATTTCAACATCTAAGCACTGGGAATTGCATCATATGGATGTTAAGTTAGAATTTCTGCATGGAGATATTCATGAGGAGATATACATGAATCAGCCTGAGGGCTACATATTTGATCAATATTTGGTTTGCAAGCTAAAGAAGTCGCTATACGGGTTAAAACAGGCCCCAAGAGAGTGGTATTCCAAGATGGATGCCTTCCTTCTCTCGCAAAACTTCCAAAGGTGTAGATTAGATCCAAATGTGTATATATAGTAGTCTGATGGTAATTTGGTTATTATTGTTTTATATGTTGATTAATTACTGATCACATGTAACACAGTTGCTTCTATTTCAGCCATCAAAACTGCTCTCCACAATGCATTTGAAATGAGCAATTTGGGGCTCTTAAAACAATTTTTGGGGCTCAAAATTTAGCAAAATTCTGATGGGATAATGGTCACTCAGTCCAAATACATATCAGACCTATTATTCAAGTTTAACATGGATTAATGTAGGCCTGCACCATTCCCTTTCCTTTCAGGGATCAGCCTTGAAGAAGGAAGAAGCACACCTCCCATGGACTACACTATCTATCGACAGTTGATTGGTAACTTGTTGTACTTGACACATTCTCGGCCTGATATATGTTATGCTATGAATGTTGTATAAATATATATGAAGCATACTCATGATCTTCATTGGAAGGCAGCTAAGAGGATCCTCCAGTATATTCAGGGAACCAGGACCTACGACATTCACTATGCTGCAGACTCCGAGCTAGAGCTTGTTGGATACACAGATTCTGATTGGGAGGGTGATTCTATTGATTAGAATTCTACTTCTAGATATTTATTCATGTTTGGTGGTGGCCCCATTTGTTGTTCTATCAAAAATTAGGATTCCATAGCATTATCTTCAGGACAGGTTGAGTATCGAGGAGCAGTGAATGCTTTCATCCAAGCAGTTCGGTTGCAAGGCATTATTTCAAAGTTTGATCTTGGTAGTAATTTTTCCACTGTACTATTTTGTGACAATCAAAGTGATATTAATATATCCATAGATCTAGTTACTAGGAAGAGGACCAAGCATGTAGAGATCCAAATGCACTATATCAGGGAGCTAGTACATGACAGGACCATCATTTTGCAATACTTCCCGACTGATGAGCAGATTACAGACATCTTCACCAAGATATTTTCAGAAAAGAAGTTCACTTACCTCCGTTCACTGTTGGGTATGAGCCCATTAAGGTGATCAGACTACTTTTAGTGTTTGGCTTGAGGGGGGGTTTTCCCTCTTTTCCTCACTTATTTTTTTTGAGCATTGTTTCAGTTTCAGTATTGTACAAGGTGACCTATGGCCTTAGTTGTCAGGCCCCTAGAATTTTTATGCATTTTATGTTTTCTACTCCTCTTGAGTATAGCTTAAGGGGGGGGGGGTTGGAGAAATTTACCACTATACACACTCATTTTGGTCAATTTGTCCTAGAAAAACCACTATCCTAAGTTTTATTGACTTAATTGACATTAGAGGAGCACTAGATCACACCCATGCCTACCTTTCGTCAAGGAGGCTAACTTAGCCTTCTCCTACATTCAGGGAGGCTAACTGGAGCACTCTGGGGCTGATCTGAGTGTCATTAATGCCCCATATTCCTAACTGATGGTTACAATCAGTTAAACAGAGTAGTGAAGGTGCCTTCTTTCATTAAATTGATTATTTATTGATTATTTAATGAATTGGAGTCAACAGGGGTGCCTCCAACCACTTTTGATGGTCAGATGCACTTCAATTAACCTCATTGAGGTTCATTGGAGTCATTGATGTGCTACCACTTGTTGGTTAGCTTGCAGTTACATGTGTCTAAGATACTTCCAATTAGACTCAATCATTTATTGCACTCTGACTTCAGTTAGGGATTAGTTGAGTCAATTAGGGTTTTGATCAGTGGTTAACTTAAGTGTTGACTGTGGCTTACATTCAGTTAAGCTAGACTCACTCATTCAATTTGAATGACCTCCTTGGGAATTCGAATTGCTTTGTCATTCATGCTTGCAGCATGATCTTGTATTGTATTACTCATTCTTTGTGTGAATATACAGAGCGGCTACTTTTTTTGTAGCACAATTACACCATGTTCATGCCTTATTGTTATTAATCTTTGATGAGACTTGTGTTTAGTCCCTAGATTACTGTGATAGATTAATACCTATGACAGTTTCTATTTCCTCCTTGGCAAGTTGGCTTACCCATGTGGCCCTCCTATTAATGACAACTTATTTTCGACATAATTAATTGCATAATAATTAAAAATAACAAGAAATCAAACTTAGTATAAGCCTCTCACATAATTATTTTAGAAAATTTCCCTAGGGTAATTAAATAATATGACTTAGAATCCCTAGGTGTTTATCATGGTCAACACTTTTGGTGGTAAAAATGTGAGGACATGACATCTTACTTGATGGTGGTAAGGAAAAAGAATGGTAGTCTAAGGATATGTATATATTTCAGGAATCTAAACATAGTTTGTGATAAGGACAATTATCCATTTCCTAATATGGAGACCCTCCTCCAGAGAGTAATAGGGGAGGGCATGGTATCCATGTTGGATGGGTTTTCAGGGTACAACCAGGCAGTGATTCAAAAGTAAGATAGGCATAAAACTACTTGATCTCTCCTTGGGGTACTTTTGAATATTTAAGGATGCCTTTTGGTTTGCTGAATGTTGGGGCCACTTTTGAAAGGGCCGTGGACTATGCATTCAAGGATTTGATTGGAAAGTTCATAGAGATTTACCAAGATGACTTGATTACTTTTTCAAAAGAAAGACCCAGTCACATAAGCCATTTAATCCGACAAAGCTTGTTTTTAGAGTTGATGAAGAAAAACTCTTAGAACATATAATTTCCAAAGATGGTGTAAGAGTTGAAACTGAGAGTATTGATGCCATTAAAAATATTCCCTTTCCTAAAGATGTCAAATATCTCCAATTTTTTAATGGGCACATCAATTTCATTAGAGGATTTATCCCAAACTTAGTTGAGTACATGAAACCTTTGCAAAATTTATTGAAAAAGGATGACAAGTTTGAGTGGACGAATGAAGGTAGAGAAGCTTCTAGTTGCATTAAATAATTCATCATTATATATCCTATCTTAGTCATCCCAGACTACTCCAAATATTTCATGATCTTCTCCTTTGCATCTGAGGATACGATTGCGAGGATTTTTATCTAGAAAAACAATGAAGGATTTGAGAAACCCATCGCTTTCATGGTCCAGGACTTGAAACACTCTAAGATTAAATATACAACCATGGAAAAACAAGTTTTTTTCTTAGTAAGATATTTGAAGCATTTCAGAACATATGTTGGTTACTCAAAGATAGTCTGTTATGTACTTCACTCGACAGTTAAGGATATCTTGTGGCAGCAATATTTCTTAGGGAAAAGAGGTAAGTGGGTGTCTAAAATGTAGGAGTATGATCTAGATATTAAACCCACAAAATTAATCAAAGGAAAAGGCCTAGAAAAAATGTTAACTTAGGGTAATGAAACATCCTTACGAATAATTTGTCAGAATGAAGAACCAACACCAAGCATGTCTCCAGAATTACAGCATTTAGATCAACATTTGTACTCTAACATTATATTCTTTATTCAAAACTTTACATTCCTTGAACATCTAAAATTTCATAAAAGAAAGGATTTAAGGCTAACAACCATCATATATTGCATCACTCAAGATAGACTAGGTCAGAGAAATCCATATGGAGTGATCCTTAGATGTGTCAATGAGCAAGAGTCTAAGAAGCTCTTAACTGAGTTCCATTCAAGATTTTGTGGTGGGAATTATGTAGCAGATACAACAACCCACAAAATAATTAGAGTAATTTACTATTGGCCCTCCCTATTTGCATATGTTCATAAATTTGTCAGGAGATGTCAGTAGAGCTAGTTGTTCACTAGGAAGCCTAGGTTGAAATCCTTACCTTTGCAACATGTAGTTATATCCCCTTTCTAGCAATGGGGGATTCACTTCATCTATAAATTCAAAAAAAAATCTAGCAATGGTTATTGTTGGATTTTAACAACTACCGATTATTTTAGTACGTGGGTGGAGGCTATCCCCACTAAAAAGGATAATGATAATGTAACACCCTGGTTTTGACCCCATTTGCATTAAATGTATATGATGTATATATTGTAATTAATCATGGTGTGGAGCTAAAAGGAAAAATCCCCACCATCGATTTAACGTTTTATGTTCGGATGATTAAAATCGTTGTCGATGGTATATTCGTGCTAGCTGACACATTATAATTTTTGTGTCATGTAAATATGCGTTTTAATTAAAAATACCCACAACCAGTAATGTCAATGTAAACATAATAAAAAGGGCATGATTTTCCTAAGGATAAGGAGGGGGAATTATTTAACCTTTAGGGCCAATAGGAAAAAGCCACATGTCAATAGGATAACCCATCAATCAGTCAACTACCATATTAAATTCTCTGGATTTAGTTGGGGGTAGTTATGGCATGGGAAAAAGTTTTGAATGGGTAGTGGTGTGTGGCAGTATTTTCAGTCCTTTCCCACATGCACACTCTACCAGGGATCCGTTCCTCTTCACATGGGCATTCTTCCATTTTTCCCATTCTCACGCAGAGACGGCAGTTCTTCTCCTCATGCATAGGTTTTGGAATTTTTCCTCACGTGGAGAACTGGGAGAGTGGCCTTACCCTCATGATTTTGTAGTGTGTGTATTTCTCTTCATGTTGTGTGTAGTGCTCTGCTTGTCGGGAAGAGCACTAAGTCCTAAACTTTAACAGTAGTTTGACATTTACTCTTATTCTGATTTCAGTCATTTGTAAAATAACGAGAGGGTCACCGAAAAATACCTGAGCCTTAGCGAGCTGAAGATAGTCCTTGAATCCTCGTCTGAGCTTGTCTGAGCCTTGATGTCAATTCGGATGATCCACCCTGCCGACAAGCATTGATCCCGCTAGCCTTAGGAAACCGAAGGGATTCCTAGCCCCCGAGCCCATGTGCTGATAAACCTGATAGCAACTTCCTTTTTTTTCTGAGTGTAATTCATCCCCTGGAGTTAACCCCCTCCTCCAGTTTTCTTCCATCTCTACTCCCTCACCTTCTTTCCTCTGTTCTTCTGTAAAAAAATTCCCGACTACTCTCCCCAAAAAAATCCCCCCTCCTCAACCATTCGATCCCCCTCCTTATACCCCCTTCCCCTCCTTTCTTCCACCTCCTTCCTTCTTCCATCGCCTTCTTCATATTTAAATTAATTTATTATTTAGTTCTTTTCTTGGGCAGTCAACTAGTTCAGGTTTTAAGACATTTGTTGTAGGCATTTAATTTATTTTCTTGAATTGTACAATTTTCACCTCGGGTGAGATGGTGGGAATTTACTGGGTGCTTATCCTATTGAATTGTACATGTAGATTTAAAACATACCCAACTGTCATAACATTACTCGATATTGTTTGTTTTTATGCTAATGGTAAAATGGTAAAATAATATTGTAATTTAGTACATGTTATTATTAATTTAATAAAAATTACTTAATAATAAACACTAATAAATAGTAATAATAATAGATAATGACAAAATAA
>LPNX010665174.1:0-16696 GCA_001517045.1 Pseudotsuga menziesii | reverse complement strand
TAAATAAATCACAATTGCTTAGTTAACCCATCCAACTATTTAATGTTTTTCAATTAATATTTCATACTAGCGTGCATGTGTGAGGTGTGCATGCATGGCCAGTACATGCACGGGATGCACATGTACTATAACCAAAACACCTAAATTCTAGCTGATACAAATAATATTTCACACAACAAGTCAAATATACAGATATAATATGATTTCTTTTGGAATTCAGAGTTATTTAACAATTATGTTCTTATTAATTAGTCAATTAAGATTGGTACCTACCATCACTAATCTGGTATCATAAATGTCCAACACTCAACAATAATAACTAATATGTCAACCTTGATAACCTACGTCCACATCCTCCCTATCCTTCCTCTGCTAGTACAAAGTGGATGCCAGCTGTACTGACCTTCCCACATAGAACCTGAGAGCAGTAGCGTCGGCTAACTAGCGGACCTAGCCTCTCCTAGCAGGCATCCGACCATCGTCATCACAACAACTTAGGGAGCGTGTCTCAGCACTGCCCTCCCATGACCTCGGGTATCAAAGTGACATTGGGTGGGAAATGCATCCATCCCTCTCAACATACTGGGTACATACTCATCAAACCATACTGCGTTGCTATCGAGTTTATTGGTACGTGTCCTCATACCATCACTTGGCAATTAAGGCTCTTGTTCAAGATATGTATTGAGTCATACTTTGCATCTCATACTTGGCTATCACATAGCCCATGTACCCTGCAGGTTAGCACTATGCAAACATGCATTCATAACAATATCAAATCAATAGCTGGTCCATATTATCAAGATTATTTCCTTTCATCACATAAAATCAAAAAAATAAATCGCATCATGGATGGGTGCCCATGTACTACATCATACATATCACATCATAGCAAGGATTACTATCAACTATATGTTTTTGTTATGAAATAAATGAATCTGATGACAACTACTACATGATAATCACATAAGCACAATAATGTCATATAAATGATAATCATCATAACATCATAATCAAAGCATCTACATAGGCATGTTAGTCGTCATAACATCATGATCAAAGCATAATATAAGCATGATAACATCATAATATCATAATTAGAGAATAATCCTGATAACATCATAACATCAGTAAATAATCACATATAACATGCCAAAATATAGTTTATGAAGTATAGATGAGTTCACAGATAATAAGTAAATACACTGTAATAAGTCTGAGTGATAAATATGCTGGAGTCAAAATATGGGGTACTACATACACCCACCCTTCAGGAAATTTCATTCCGAAGTTATGGTCAAAATAGTGAGGGAAAATCTCGAGGCATAGTCCCTGTGTCCTCCTAGGTAGCAGATCCTAGACTATACTTGTCCCACTGGACCTTGACTTGGTCCACGTGTCGACTACAGAGCTGTCGAACTCTATGATCCAGTATATGTAATAGTTCATCCGTGAAGGTTCCCTTGTCCGAGACCTGCAAGTCCTTCCAATGAATCTTGCGAGACTCGTCGGCTATGTAATGTTGCAACATTGAAACATGAAATACATTATGAGTCCTATACAAGTGGGGTGGTAGTGCAAGACGATAAGCTACCGGTCCGATTCTTTCAAGAATCTCGAATGGCCCTATAAAGCGAGGTGACAACTTGGTCCCCTTTCCAAACCTAATGGTACTTTTATTCAGTCAGATGCGTATAAATACGCGGTCCCCTACCTCATAAATTCTATCCATTCTGTGTGCATCAGCATAACTCTTTTGTCTATCCTGTGCTTCTTTAAGCTACTTCCTGATCTGTACCACTTTCTCTTCCATCTCTTGAATCAACTCAGGCCCGACTAAAACACGGTCCTCCAACCTGTCCCAACTGAGTGGAGTCCTGCAAGGTCTCCCATACAATTCTTGGTATGGAGGCATACCAATGGAGCTGTGATGACTGTTGTTATATGCAAACTCTACTAGAGGAAGATATTTCTCCCACTGTGTCTGCTGATCCATAACATACATCCTAAGCATGTCCTTCATCACCTGATTCACCCTCTCTGTCTGGCCATCTGTCTCGGGATGATAAGTTAAGCTTAAGTTCAGCTGGGTCCCTAATGCTGACTGCATGCTTGTCCAAAATCTGGAGGTAAACTTAGGGTCTTAGTCAGAAATTATCTTCTTTGGAACTCCATGAAGGCGTACAATTTCATTTATGAATACCCTTGCTACATCTGTCACATCATAAGTGTCTCTCACTGGAATGAAGTGGGCACTTTTGGTCAGCTTTTCGACCACCACGATTATAGCATTATGTCTTGAGAATGTGAGGGGAAATCCTACAACGAATTCCATGGAAATGACTTCCCATTTAGTCTCAAGAATATCATGAGGCTGTAAGAGACCGGCTGGGTGTCAATGATCTACCTTGACTTGCTGACATTCTAGGCATTTCAAAGCAAGATCAACTACATCACTCTTCATACTGGCCCAGAACAAGAGCTTCTTCATGTCTGCATACATCTTCTTCACTCCAGGGTGTGCACAACAATGTGCCCTATGGGCCTCTCTAAGGATTGCTTCCCTGAGACCACCTTCTTTAGGGATATACATCCTCCCTTGGTACCGCAGCAACCCATCTTCCTCGATATGGTACCCATAATACTTAGATTCGCACTTCCTCCCACTCTAAATATCTGAGGTTACCTTTATATACCAACCATCTCCCAAGAGTTGTTCGAGCACTTTCTCCTTCAAATCCACTTTCAAGGGGATTAAGGAGAAAATCCTCGGCCTTCGGCTTAGAGCATCTGCCACCACATTCTCCTTTCCTTTGATATATGAGATACCAAAGTCATACTCACTCATGAACTCACTCCACCATCGTTGCCTAGCATTTAGATCCCTTTGTGTAAAAATATACTGCAAACTTTGATGATCTATTTTAAGTGTGAAACTTCTGCCAACCAGGTAGTGTCTCCATAATTTTAGTGCCAACATTACTGCTGCCAATTCTAGATCATGTGTGGCATATTGCTCCTCATGAGGCTTCAACTTACAAGATGCATAAGCTATTACCCCATCTTCCTTCATTAGAACTGCTCCTAACCCTTGCTTCGAGGCATCAGTACATACCATGAAGTCTTTATCCATGTCTGGTACCCGTAAGATTGGTGCACTCATCAACAACCTCTTTAATTCAGCCTAAAGTGGCATCACATTCATTGGTCCACTCATATCGGACTCCCTTTCACTGCAAGGTGGTGATTGGTTTTTCAATCTTGGATAATCCTTCCACAAATCTTCGGTAATACCCTGCTAATCCCATGAAGCTACACACCTCATGTGCATTCTTCAGAATTGGCCAATTCTCGATGGCCTTCACCTTTTCTAGGTTCACTGATATCCCTTCTCCTGAGATGATATGCCCTAAGTAGTGAATCTCCTTTTGGATGAAATAACACTTTGACAATTTACAAAATAGTTTATGTTCCCTTAAGCAAGTTAAGAATAACCACAAGTGCTCCTCGTGCTCCTTCTCGTTCTTAGAATATATAAGAATGTCATCTCAGAATACCTGAACAAAGTGGTCCAAGTAATTCCGAAAGACATTATTCATGAGGCTCATGAATACTGCTGGAGCATTGGTCAAACCAAATGGTACTACTACAAACTCATAATGCCCAAATCGAGTTCGAAAAGTAGTCTTAGGAATGTCATTTTCTTTAATCCTAAGCTGGTGATACCCCGAACACAAATCAATCTTAGAGAAGACTAATGCACCTTTCATCTGATCAAATAGGTCATCAATTCTTGGTATGGTATACCTGTTCTTCACTGTGGCTTTGTTCAAATCCCTATAATCTATGCACAGTCGCAAAGATCCATCCTTCTTCTTAACAAAGATCACTGGTGCTCCCCATGGTGAGATACTAGGTCTAATTAGTCCCAAGTCTAGAAACTCTTTTAACTGGATCTGTAACTCTCGATGCTCAGGGGTTGTCATTCTATAAGGAGTATTTGAGATCGGCTCCACACCGGGTTTCAGTTTGATCGTGAAATCAATCTCTCGTTCTCGAGGTAGTTGTGGAAGTTCTTCTGGAAAGACATCCTTGAACTCAGATAATACTGGGTAAGAATTCAAGGAAGGTCCTTTACTATCGCTCATTGTCTCAACTACAAACAACTGACATCCTTGTCTTAAACACCTTTTAGCTTTCACTGCGGAGATGAAACGAAGGGATATTTTCCTCTTTCAACCTTGGATTTGAATAGCTCGACCCTCATCATCAAGGCACAAGAATTTCTTTGCATAGCAATCCATGAAAGCTCTATGGTCTTCTAACCAATCCATGCCGACAATGAGGTCATAGGTGCCCAAATTGGTGACATAAGCATCCAACTTAGTGGTGCATATTCCTAAGTCAACTTGACACCCCCTTACCTTAAGACCTACTTCCTGTTTAACCCCTGAAGCCATCTCGACCAATTCAAAATCATCATGCTCGCAGGCTTCCAATCCACATTTATCTAATGCATATGGTGAAATAAAACTATCTATTGCGCCAAGATCAAATAAAATTTTAAGTTTGACATTGTTTACTTTACTAGTGGATTCTACTACGGTGGATTGATGTTCCGCCTGGTGGTTGTGAACAGCTGCATTAATCTGATGAGTGTTATCATAATTGCTCATGGATGCTTTTCGTTCCTTCTGCCTGCTATTGGTATGCCCCTTAGGACAATCCCGCTGAAAATGAGGACCTCCACATCCCCAACAAGAGACATTAGGTGGTGCTTGCATGTTGCTGGGAGGAGTCCTCTAGGATGTGTTCCTTCCCCGAGATCCTCTAAAACCTCTCGATCCTCTATAGGAATTTCCCTGTGTTCATCCTCGGTTCCCATGGTTTGTTAACGAAGCTTGCAATACTGATTTAACTGAAGTGTTACCTCTCGGGGTGAACTTATTACCATAAGGAGGAGGTCTAGATTGTCCTCCTCTGAAGTATGGTCGTGGGGCCTTCCATGTAACATACTGATTGGATCCTATCAACTTGCTTCCTCCCTTTGCATCTAACATATCCTCAGCATAGCGAGCATACTCAACCGCCATGGTAATTGAATATGGCTTCCACATCCGTACTGCAGCCCTGATCTTGTAGTTGAGTCCATACACAAATTTCTCCACCTGTCGATCATCCGAGTCCAAGTATGGAACGTACTTTACCAGTTCCATGAATCTAGCTTCATATTCTTCCACTGTCATGTTTCCCTGTACCAAAGCATGAAAGGAACCCGCCTGTTGTTCCCTATAATAAGTCGGAAGATACTTCATGTTGAACCTCTCCTTGAATAATTCCCATGAAACAGACAAAGGATTAAGATGCAATTTTTTCTCGAGGTCTGACCACCAATTTAGGGCATCGCCCTTTAGCTGGAAGATGGCCATTCTACCCTTGGAACTTGAGGTATACTCACTTAGTACGAAGCACCTCTTCATACCCTCGAGCCATGCTTCGGCGTGCTTACCCGGTCATCCTCCTGAGAACTCAGGAATTTTGATCTTCTGTAGCTCTCTAGAAATATCCTGAAGCGGTTCTTGCCTTGGGCCCTATGCCCTCTCAGAGTTTTCTCGGCTCACCTGTGTGGTTTATACCTCTATGATCCTCTCTGACTGCCTGTTTAGTGTGGCCATGATGGTTTCCAAGGATCTCAGTATCACCCCCATCTCAGGAATGGAAGTTGTCCTTTGCGGTGCCGGTGGTGGGATCTGTGGTAGCGGTGAGGGTGGTTGACCTGGGGTCGGTGGTGGCAATGAGGGTGGTTGACCTCAACCCTGCCCTCGACCTTGACCTCGACCTCTGCATGTTTGAACCATGATAATTCCTGGCATATTTAACAACATTATGCCATTATTACCTTAATCTAATAATGGCAGAGATAAAATTTAGTTATGCAATGCTTATATTTATGCATAGAGACAAAGTGTCAATATTTGCGTAAAACTTGCATAGTCACTTTTATTAAATGATTTCATCTTGGGTTTTAATCTGTGCCTTAACGTTCAGCTCCTAATGATGGTCTCAACAGTGTCTTGTTTTTCTTATTTCACATCCATCTCGCTTCTTCGACTATCAGTCAAAGTCTCGGTAATGTCTTAAGTTTAATATTGAAATTCCAATAACATAGATTAAAGTTACAAAAATTAATCTATAAACTCATATCTGTAAAGGTGATGGCTACTCTTAAGAAGCCAAAATAAATATAAAATACAAATAATAAAATAAAACTACATCTTCGTTGGTTATCTTGTTTCTTAAGATAACAATTTATAAAATAAATATCTAACTCATGACATATCATTAAATAAGATAACATATTATAAAATAAATATCTAAAATAAACATCTAAACTCATGACATATCATTAAATAAGATAACATATTATAAAATAAATATCTAAAATAAACATCTAAACTCATGACATATCATTATTTATCCATTTCCTATAAAACAAATCAAAAAGAAATTATTATGGGGGAGATGCCAACACGTTAGCAAAAACTCATGACATATTATTAATTTTATAAAGAGTCAATCAAGTCAAGCCCAAAACATTACTAAGATCTTTTCCAACCAAGTACTCTACAACACATCAATGACCACCAAGCAAATCCCGCTAACAAGTCCCAAGACTAGATCTCCCAAGAAATAATACACATGTCGTTCCTTGATATATAATTTAATGGTTGGTGTATATAAAGTTCAAAACAAGTAGGTCCCCTTTGCATGTGGGATAAAGCAAGCTAGGTCACGACACCAGTAATCGATTGAGGTGAACTTGATTTTGGGGATTTAATTATTGGTATGCCTATTGGACTTTAAATACCAATGAAAGCGAACCTTTTTCATTATGTATATCATGGGTGATAGATGAGCTCGTAATGCTGGAAAAATTCTTCGATTGAATCCACTAATAATTTTTCATCTTAAAATCATGTGTTTGGTGAAGATTGAGAAGGACGGGGAGAATGCATTGGATCCTGGATTTGTAAAAATAGTTTTGATCTTGCTCTTCGAAGATATCCAATGGAGGAATATACGACAAAGGATAATTTGAAGAGGGTTATATAAACAACCCGTAATCTCAAAAGATACTCAACTAATGCATACTCACATCTTATCTTCAAGACTAAAGACTGACGAGAATGAAATGGAAGAATGTTAAATTAATTCCCACTGATTATTGTGAGCATGACACTAAAATTAATAAACAAATAACATTATCATTGTAAGGAAATTCGGTGAAATCAAGGTTAAAGCGTTCAGGCATATTTTCCTTATCTCCCATGCAGCCCCACACCCATGTGACTTGAGGCTGCATGCACCCCACCTGTCCACCAACATGCAACCGGTGCATGGCATGGAGTCTGTGGATTCCCCCCTGCTCCTTCAAGAACCCTCTCATCCTTACCCGCACACAAGGTCCTTCTCATATTTTTAGCTTAAATGGAGGCCGCAGGCTAGTGAGGGAGGGCGCATTCCCATCTGAGAGGAGGACGCATTCAGCAGTCGAATATAAACCAGTTACTGTTGCTCATCATTTACAAAGACTGTGCTTCAGGGTTGATGTTTCTATTGCTTCCATTCCCTGCTAGCACCAAGGTACAATCGTATAGTGGCTCCAAAAGGGACAGTTCAGTGCAAGAAATAGTAGTAATAGCACTGAGATTCTACAGCAGTAAAGGACAACGATTTGGAGATAGTTTGGGGCATTTTTAATGTGCCAAAAGAAGAGAATATCTCTACCAGAGGTCACTGCTACCTACAGTTAGCTCCAGCTCCTTGTAACGCTCAAGAGAAAAGGGATTCTGTGCATTTTATGGCAGCCACTTCATCTTAATCCCATATCTGTATTATGCGCATTGGTCAACTCTTGGAACAACATTCTAACTGGGACTTGGTTATGTATTACCAGTTTCAGCTCATCCTATCCCCCCATTCGTTCTTCCGCTCAATAGTGGTGGTCCTCCAACAACGTCTTCCTGGCTTCATCAAGAGGTTGGGGCATAAGAGGCGGGGTAAGTGAGGGGATTATGGCTATTATTTGGGCATTATTGGATGTGCATTCTTGAGGGTTTCAGCGACTAGTAAGGGGAAAACAATTGAGATACAGGTGCTATGGAGAGAGCCTGTAAGTGCCGAATTACGGTAGAGTCAGAGCTGAAATAGCTTTCATCTCTCAGCAATACGTTTTCACAATTCATTCATCTCTTTCATTCGAAGATTAATGGGTGAAGCTCGACCTTCGAGTATCAATGTGAAGGTGGAAGTCCAAGAAAAACGTTGAAGAATGGCTATATTTTTCAAAGATATTCTGGCTAAGACAGTAATTGTTACATGTTTTATTGCTAGTATATAAATAAAAAAAATGGCTTTCAACAACTCTGAAGAAAGATGGAATTGAATTTTCTACGGCAATCGTGTGGGAGCTTTATTTGAAGCTGGGCAAATTATAATTTGGAGAAATGTGGACGATATAGATATAGAGCAGATCCTCGAAAGTTAGTGAAGCTCTGCTATTGAAAAACCATCTTATCAGGAAGCCTGGGAAATATTATAATTTGGGGAAAATGTATTGCACCTTGAGATAATAATTTCAGTTATGAAGTATGATATTGTCATAAGGAGAATTTTCAATCTTTCATCTCCTGGCACAAATATAGGTATCCATCCAATTCGCAGTTGGTGTTGAGCGGGCCTTATGCGAAATGGATTTTTTTTTTAGCTACTAAACGACCTTCCCAAGCCTATCTGGCGCTATCCTACTTCTTATATAAGTTATGGCTCATGGGTTTTGCAGGTATAGCTGTGATTGCATTAGAAAAGCTGCATCCTATATTTCATTAGATCTTTAGCTATTTCAAAATTGAAATATTTCTGTGTAGAATATTTTAAATCTATGGTAATTTTAATCCAGCTCTGAGGGTATGCATCATTTTAAAATTGCATCATTTTGTTGGATTGAAATGTTTTTAACACTCTCTTGGGATTGTTTTTTTTTTTCTCTTGAGATATGCTTCACGGTTTCTTTTGAATAGAAAAATGCAGTGCAAGGAATAGTAGTAAGAATAGGCCATATTAAGAGTACTTTGAACTTTGGCGAATATTTGTATAGCATATTTTCTATTTATAAGATGTGGTTTTTTTTTTTTTTTAGTCATGTCTTTTTTTTTTTTTTTACAAATTGTTTTGAATTAGTATTTGTAATTCAATTCATGCTACTATGGTGTTGTTCAACCAGAACTCTCCAGAGAGTTAAGTCCCTCTATACAAATATCATAGAATTTTTATTTTTTCTACAACATTTATACAAATATCATAGATTTTTTTGTACCAAAACCATTTTCATGGTTATTGAATATTGAAAAATTACAATAATTGTAGATTGTTTTATACATCATTCATACTAGTTATTTATCTGAGTATATACCAAAATGCAAAGTTTTCATTCCGCTCTCTCTCTCGGTTTGCTAACTAACTCTATGTTTTGTTTGTATAGGTAAAGGTTTTTTTTTTGAAATAGGTGTGAATAGGCCTAAAGGTATCAGTGTTTGAGCCTTTGGCTCTGATACCATTCTGTAGTGCTCTGCTTCCTGGGTAGAGCACTAAGTCCTAAACTTTAATAGCAATTTGACATTTACTCTTATTCTGATTTCAGTCATTTGTAAAATAACGAGAGGGTCACCGAAAAATACCTGAGCCTTAGTGAGCTGAAGATAGTCCTTGAATCCTCGTCTGAGCCTGTCTGAGCCTTGATGCCAATTTGGATGATCCACCCTGTCGATCAGCATTGATCTCGCTGGCCCTAGGAAACCGACGGGCTTCCTAGCCCCCAAGCCCACATGTCGATAAACCCGATAGCAACTTCCTTGTTTTTCTGAGTGTAATTCATCCCCTGGAGTTAACCCCCTCCTCCAGTTTTCTTCCCTCTCTACTCCCTCACCTTCTTTCCTCTGTTCTTCTGTAAAAAATTTCCCGACTACTCTCCCCAAAAATTTGCCCCCTCCTCAACCATTCGATCCCCCTCCTTATACCCCCTTCCCCTCATTTCTTCCACCGCCTTCCTTCTTCCACCGCCTTCTTCATATTTAAATTAATTTATTATTTAGTTCTTTTTTTGGGCAGTCAACTAGTTCAGGTTTTAAGACATTTGTTGTACGCATTTAATTTATTTTCTTGAATTGTACAATTTTCACACCGGGTGAGATGGTGGGAATTTACTGGGTGCTTATCCTATTGAATTGTACGTGTAGATTTAAAACATACCCAACTGTCATAACATTACCCGATATTGTTTGCTTTTATGCTAATGGAAAAATGGTAAAATAATATTGTAATTTAGTATATGTTATTAATAATTTAATAAAAAGTACTTAATAATAAACATTAATAAATAATAATAATAATAAAATAATTATTATTATTATTAATCAATAAATAAATAAATTGCAGTATTATTATTAATTGATTGAAATGATAACATCGACATGTTTATGTTTATTGTTAAGTCCCCTCGCACATTGTTTCTTAATAAATAAGGTACATTTACAGGTTTAAATAAATCACAATTACTTAGTTAACCCATCCAACTATTTAATGTTTTTCAATTAATATTTCATACTAGCGTGCATGTGTGAGGTGTGCATGCATGGCCAGTACATGCACAGGCTACACATGTACTATAACCAAAACACCTAAATTCTAGATGATACAAATAATATTTCACGCAACAAGTCAAATATACAGATATAATATGATTTCTTTTGACATTCAGAGTTATTTAACAGTTATGTTCTTATTAATAAGTCAATTAAGATTGGTACCTACCATCACTAATCCGGTATCATAAATTTCCAATACTCAACAATAATAACTAATATGTCAACCATCCTAACCTACGCCCGCATCCTCCCTATCCTTCCTCTGCTAGTACAAAGTGGATGCCAGCTGTACTGACCTTGCCACATAGAACCTGAGAGCGGTAGCGTCGGCTAACTAGCGGACCTAGCCTCTCCTAGCAGGCATCTGACCATCGTCATCACAACAACTTGGGGAGCGTGTCTCAGCACTGCCCTCCCATGACCTCGGGTATCAAAGTGACATAGGGTGGGAAATGCATCCATCCCTCTCAACATACTGGGTACATACACATCAAACCATACTGCGTTGCTATCGAGTTTATTGGTACATGTCATCGTACCATCACTTGGAAATTAAGGCTCTTGTTCAAGATATGTATTGAGTCATACTTTGAATCACATACTTGGCTATCACATAGCCCCTGTACCTTGCAGGTTAGCACTATGCAAACATGCATTCATAACAATATCAAATCAATAGCTGGTCCATATTATCAACATTATTTCCTTTCATCACATAAAATCAAAAAAATAAATCGCATCATGGATGGGTGCCCATGTACTACATCATACATATCACATTATACCAAGGATTACTATCCACTATATGTTTTTGTTATGAAATAAATGAATATGATGACGACTACTGCATGATAATCGCATAAGCACAATAATGTCATATAAATGATAATCATCATAACATCATAATCAAAGCATCTACATAGGCATGTTAATCGTTGTAACATCATGATCAAAGCATAATATAAGCATGATAACATCATAATATCATAATTAGAGCATAATCGTGATAACATCATAACATCAGTAAATAATTACATATAACATGCCAAAATATAGTTTATGAAGTATAGCTGAGTTCACAAATAATAAGTAAATACACTATAATAATTCTGAGTGATAAATATGACGGAGTCAAAATATGGGGTACTACATTGTGGGTCTGTGTACATGAATTCGCCTCCACACGAGTTGTTTTTCTTTCCTCATACAGCTGAGAAATTGCTGCTAGTTTCCCCATGAAATTTGGGTTGCTGTGGGTTCCTGTTGAGTTGTTTTGGCCATGATAGGGCCAAGAACGACTCAGGAATCAAATTTCCCAGTCAGAGCTATGTATTACCCAAATTTTCACCTCGGTTTTGCTCTGTGGTTTTTGCTTTTCTTCCCTAGAAATGTGAATTTCTTGATTTTGTTGTGTGTATGTAGTGGCTGATCTTTGGACTGTATTGGAGTGGGAATGAAGGCTTGGTATGCTTGATAAACCTAGTGTGTCTGGGAGCCTCATAGACAGAGCTAGAGGGATGGATTTCTTCTCCACACCTACTGAATAGCACTGGAAGGGAAGTCAAGGCCTAAGGGACTGTGTAGTAGAGAAGGGACTGATTCCTTGTGTTGGGTGTGTGTGGGTGTTCTAGAAGTCAGGCTAGTTCTAGTGCAGGTGCCCTTAGCTCTTCAATGAGCCAACCAGCTTAGCAGTCAACTTTTCCCAGCTCCTTGATGGCCTACACACCTGTGTTGGCTTGGATGAGTTGTGTATATTTGGCTATGTGTGAGCCTGCTTAGTTTCCTTTTTCCTTTGGGAATAATTCCCATCTCGAGGGTGGCAGTGTTGCTGAGAGATTAAGGAGTACACTGGCCTATGGTTGGGAGGAATGTTGCAGTGACATAGCTAGTTGTGGACGAACTTCTTCATAAGATAAGTATTCTTGTGTTTAAATATCTGTAATTACATTTGATAATGAATTACAATGAGCATGCTAAATGCTTGAATGTATGTTTTTGCTTCTATTGTATGGTAATGATGTATGCATGTTTTAGTTCAAATCATTTCAATTTTTATGTGTATGTTCATGGGGATAGTTTCTCAGGTAGATAGAAGTAGTGGTAGCATCCTCTTCACTGGTCAGAAGGTCGAGGACATTACAGTGTGGCATCAGAGCACACATTGCAGCATGGGCCTCAATGGGCCATGAAGAAACAGTGACAGAGGCAGGTTACCCTCTACCCAGCAGAGAAAAAAATGTGAAGCACAGGAAAAAGAATTTGAGAAATTTTCTATGTATGGGAAATATCGGATGACTTAGACTAAAGTCCATCCGATACGTTAGATAATGTCAAAACCCCAGAATTTCTGAAAAAATTTAAAATTTTCAAAATACAGATAAATTTCATAAAACACTAGTACAAGTGATCAATTTTGCCACGGCAAAACGTGCCAATATCCACGGAAAAGCGTGGATATTGCCACGGAAAAGCGTTTTTTTTCCCGTGGCAGTCATTTCGTCGCAATAGTGACGACCCATTAATTGCGTGGCAAGAGCGACGGGAATACGTCGCAATTGCGACGGCCCTTCCTAGAATGAAAAAAGCCCAATCCAAATACCTGCGACGGTATGACGTCGCTATATCCATGAAAAGACGTCGCTATATCCATGAAAAGACGTCGCTATATCGACGGCAAGACGTCGCTATATCGACGGAAAGACGTCGCTATATCCACGGTAAGACGTCGCTATATCGACGGCAAGATGTCGCAAAGTTCCACGGCAAGCCGTCGATATAGCGACGCTACCTGTAGTTTTTAAAAATATATATATAAAGACGTGGGCTTATTTATTATAAGACGTGGGGTAATAATCTATAATCCATAATCCATATAAAGACGTGGGGTAATAATCTATAATCCATCCATATCACTAAGTCTCTATTAAAGACGTGGGCTTATTTATTATATTTATTATATCATCTTAAGTTAAGAGGTCGCCCAAGGGTTAGATCAATTAGTCTTGGGCCAAACATGAGATCTCTTCCACCGTAGGAGGGAAGGTCATGAGCTGGAGTCTCTTGATATGTTCAAAAAGCTAACAACGTTTTCTTCATAACTTTTATGTACCACTAGTATGGCCGTTGGCTCCATATTGGCTTGCAAACTGCCGCCATAGAAATATAATGCAGCAGCAGCCGCCCAATGGAAAGAGATGTATGGCCTATACATCATAACCTTTAAATAAAGCAAATCATGACCTTCATAAAAATACAAAATAAGTAGTGTGCTTGAAATGATGCTAATAAGTATGCTTCAGATTGAAGCAGCTTCTTGGAGCATTGGCCCAGTAGCATGGACAAATGAGTCTGTATCTCTGTGTTCATGCCTTCAGGAATTTGAGGTACTAAGCATGCTTTAGACTGAAGCAGCCTCTTGGAGCATTGGCCCAGTAGCATGGACAAATGAGTCTGTATCTTTGTGTTCATTCCCCCAGGAATTTGAGGTAGCCAATTTTCTAACAAATGAAACAAACAACCTCCAATTTTCAGGTTGGAACAAATGCTGGCTCATTCTCAAATAAGTAAATGCACACATAGGTTCAACTTTGGTGTTTCGATCATCTTCTGGTAGTCGGAGATTGGCATTCTTAATGATCTGATTGTGTGCATCTTGATCAAATCTTGGAAGAGCATTCTCCCCGGCAAGAGAGACCCCAACTTTCCTAGTTGCAAGGATGACTTGTTTGATCAGCTTCTCTGGGGCGCACTGTGCATCTCCGGGCTGTTCCCAATCCTTCATTTCAATGCAGGTGAAATTGAAAATCACCCCATGTCTCGCAAACATGGAAGCTATTGGCAGATACCCATCTCTGTTCCGGGTATTATAATATCCAGCAGTAAGCTCAGGGGCATGAGATCTGGTTCCATAATGCCAATGAATACCAGACACTTTGCCAGAAAGCTTGGTGCCAGTGCCACGAAAAATGGCTTCAGCTGATGTTAGGATTCTCTCTCCGTGATCAAGAAGCATACCACAATACCACTTAAGAAAAAATTCACCATAAGTACTATTCCAGCCACCATCTCTGCGGAAAAATGCTGTGTCCTCGGGCCAGTTCTTGTATTGACCTGCATCACTTGGGCCCCCATTACCCCATTGCTTCTTGCCAATAGATTTGGCTGCGGATCTAAGGTTAGAGACCATAAACTGCAATACAAGGATATTGAAACTAATTACTAAATGGCATTCACCCGAATGGCTTAAAAAACCTATATACTAGCTATAGAGAGAGAGATAGAAAAAGGTAAGATGCAGCTACACTAACTAAAGGGAAATTTACCCCAAAAAAATGTATATACCTTATCATAGCACTGAAATGCTCCAATCCCTGGGAATTTCCATGTGCCATTACTCTCAGGATAAGATGGATAACGCAGCTCTCCAGCAGGTCCCATTCCCACTTGAATTTCCTGTATTATCATGGACAAAGTAGACCCATGTTAGACACATTTTTATTCTAGTTTCAAATTATGGGCTTTGACACAACCAAAATTACACAGCTCAAAACAACTCTCAGATAGATGAGCACGCTCTAGGGCTAATGATATTTGAATAAAAACAAGGAACTGTGATAACAAACTGGACTAATACAGATCAGGGAGTTTGGACATAAAGATAAACTTTCGATATCTAACACGTGTAGCATGCAAAACAGATACATGATAGTCTTGGCTCATTCGAACAAGTTGGACAAGGTTAAACATTTTTCAACATACGTGTATTGCATTATGTAAATGCAAATAGGGCAAGAACATTTTAAGACGGCAAATGGAGCACACAGTTTTCATACCAATATGAAGGCTTTTACCCTATAACATAAATATAGAACAGTCAACATTGTTTTTTTCAAGCTGGATAGATGCCTCATGATATCTTCAGAGCTGTATATATCCAAAAAGACTAGATCGAGAAAATTACTTCTAAGCTGTTGGACCGAAATCTGTATGGATACATAAAAAAGAAGCCCTCTTATCATAAAAGCTAGGGCCAAAACAAGTTATAGCAATCTCAGCTTAATGATATGTCTTATACAAAATTCATGAAGACAAGTTTGGTCATGGTACTTGCTCAGAGGCTATCATACATGGCCAAATGGAAAAGAGGCCCAGTGATCATAAAAGATAGGGATACATCGAAATACTTGGATCATCCAATCTTGATCCCAGGATTGCGCACTAGCAATATGCAAACTATGATTCAGGAAAATTTGTATCCAACTTCAGTGGCAAAATACGCAGGTGAGTAAAAGAAAGCAAACTCTGGTAAAAGTGAGGTTGGGGACAAACATCTGTTGAAAAAATGAGGTTGGTGACAACTTAATCAGTATATCAACTCTGGTAAAATGAGGTGCAACATGGAGCATAATGGAGCTATCTAAGACTCCAGTTCAGACAGTGAGCATGTTGGGCCAGGTCTGCCCAAAAATTGAGATCTTGGAGATTTGGAAGAGGCAGAATAGAGATTCAGAGCACATAATCAACAGGGCCTTGGTCTTCCTTAAGGATGTACACGATCATTGTGTGCACAACCAAGGTTTGAATCTCCCATGGAGAAGGTGTGACTCTCCCATAGACAATCTTTTCCCACCTTTGGCAATCTTCTTTTCAGTTGGACCCTGGTACAAATCCTAGGCAAGTTTTCCTAAACAAGCTTTGCCCACTGTGAGCAATCTTCTTTTCGTTGGAGCCAGGCGCAAATCCTAAGCGAATTTGGCAGAATACATGCCAACCTGTGCTTCGCAAGGATCTTTCAATTTCAGCTAGGATGGGGTTCTTGAGTTCATGACCCAATTGGAAATAACCTAGAGATATCCCAAGGCACAGTGAGATCTTGGAAGACAAATAAGCATCCGGATAGAGCCTTCAGCAACTGATAAGCAGAGGGATAGTGAGCAGAATTTAGTTTGAGCCCTTTAACATTGTAAATGCATGTTCAATTGAACGTGTATTTC
>LPNX010665169.1:359994-439698 GCA_001517045.1 Pseudotsuga menziesii | reverse complement strand
TGTGGAAAACCTGAGCTAAAAAGTATTCCCGGTTGAAATTTTTTGAAGTAAGGTAATAACTAATGAAATCCATTTCGCCAGTCATTGTTCTCTAATGAATAATCTACCTCAGCATAGTTCTAGATTGCAGCAGGACATAGAAAAGTCATGCAATCCTACTTCCAAAATTCATCCTTGTTTTCATATTAGAAGGTTGTGGACCAAGAGTCAGTCTATGCAAGCAAATGGTTCATAAGAAGAATCGATGACAAACATGTTCTTACACATTCAATCAATTGTCTTGGTAGTGTTGGAAAGTTTAGTTGATCCTTGGAAAAATAGTAAATTTGAATATCCTCTCTTCAGTTATGTCATCTTGACATTTTAGGGGTTGTAATATTGACATATTTTATGTACACCGCTTCAAATTCCAATCAAACAAGTCTCCACTGGGTTTTCCTGTGGTTGAAGACATTTTTTTGTCGCCCCAAATTTCTTCTCTTTATTTCCTCTTCACCAACCTTGACCTGTATGACTCGTAGAGCCTTAAGGGCAGCCTTTCCTATGTTTTGTAGCGTCTTCTTGCTTCTTTTGTTATGCTAACTATTCTTCTCTCCTCTTATTCCAATATTGTTGTATTTGTCTTTGGGGAGTGTATCAGTTGACTGATTAGCCATCTAGCCTATAAAAAATGAAGCTCGACAAAACACTCAATTCCTCATGTATGCATATGGGCAGACTATAAATTGACACAAACACCTTTATTCTGCATAGCACTATGTTTTTCTGCCTCATAGAATAGTGAGAATAAAGCCTGCCAATATCTGGAAAGGGGGTTAAAAATAACCGATAAATACATTGTGCATCACAATATTATAATGGATAATCAAGAGAGATTTTACACCTAATTCTAGCAGATCAAAAATTCATCAAGAATACCTAGCCTTCTGCATTATAAACATAGTCAATACATTCATTTGCTCCTCAATATACTCATAGGAAAAACAACATAGACAGTTTCCAAACTGGAAATAAATCAGCAGTTATCTATCTTGCCCCTAATCTCTATAGAAAAATCATGAAAACCCATCATTCTTAATTGGTACACAGGCCCAAACTATGGCGTTATTCCAAGTTACAATGATCTCTGGCTTGCTTGCATAGCTCCTCTAGATGTATGGCTACTCTGATTGTACCCAATCCCTTTATTCCCCCCATTACACAGAGAGAGGATGGTATCTTTTTCAATATTCATGCTCATCAAGAATGTAGAATTCTACTTCCACGAGAGCATCTGTTTCATCCTCTTTATCAAAAGCATTTCTATCACCTTGCTTCATTTCTTTTAAGTTCGGGCTTCTCAATTTTTTGGTGCTGTTTGCACTTGAAACCTGTTTGGAAAGATGGGACCACACAGAATGTTTCTTCTGTTGAACGCTTTTACTGACTTCTGCTTTTAACAAGGAATTTGAATCAGATAGTTTGTTTACGCCTTTTTTGGATACCCTGGATACTGTCACAAATCGCTGACTTTTTAATTTCGGAATTAAACCAAGAAGCTTCTGATTTATGTGAACTCTGTCATCCTTGTGTATTCTTTGTATTCCTTCATTTTGCAATGTATCCATCCGTGAAGTATCATTCTTCACTGTAACTCTAATGTTCCTGGAGTTATCAATGACCCTGGGTGATGAATAATCCTCATTCCCATTTACAAGAGCAGACAAATTGCTGGGTGATGAATAATCCTCATTCTCATTTACAAGAGCAGAGAAATTCCTCTTAACTGCAGTTGTATCCTCCATTCCATCTTTACAACTTGGTTGATACTGCAGAAATTCACAATTTAAGGTACACAATGGATGGGCTTTCTTGTTACATTTTGAGACCGCGTTGGGACTGATCGTATTCCTCAATGCATCAACGTAATCCTTGTCCAACATGCACTGACTTAAAGAAATTGTTGACTCAATATCAATATGGCTAGATACACCAGGTTCAAACTGCTTCTTGAGGTCATATAAGTGTCTTGCCTCATTTTCCCAAGGCTTTTAAAGGGTATACTGAGAATTTATAGGACATGCATGTATGCTACTCATTTTTTCTAGAGAGTGGGACTTCTCTGAATTATCTAAGCTTTCATATGCAACAGTACTATCAACATGTCTTGTTGCATGCTGAACGAGTCTCTCAAATCTCCCATTTATTTTTTGGAGACGAACTTCTAATGGAATTGAATCCTTCCTAGAAAATGATGGTATTGTATCAGAATTTCTTCCACTTGAACCCTTTCCTCTCAAACCTGAATGGAAAGCATCCCCATGCTCTCCCAAAATATCATCATGAAGATGCCTTCCACAACTACAAGTTGACTTCTCTCTGAGATGCCATGTGTCTAGTTTGTTGCAGCAATGGTCATTCCATGTTCCTCGATCATTGGACTCTATCTGAGGATCAACCCAATCGTTGTTCAATTTGCTTAAATTCTCCATCACATGCTCCCTCTTCAATTTTATTAAATCTTTCATCACATGCCCCCTAATACTCGTATAGCAAGCATTTGGCATGGAAGATTCTCCATCTCCAAATTTCAAATTGGATAAATTTCCTAATCCATAATCATTCTGTTCAAGGTTAAAGCTCCTTGATCTAGAAAACTCATGAAGGCCTGGGCTATTATTTCCACTTGAGTTCTCTCTTTTACACAGAGAAGACCATGAGTTACCATCCTAAATTCCTTAACAAAAATGTATTAAAGCCCTAAATTTGTTGTTAGTTGGAATTACAACATGAGCATTGAATCTGCCTCATTTGTGGCTATTGGAGACCTACTACATGTGCATCAGATTCCTTCTTCATGTTCTTGCTCTTATTTGTCTTCATGTTTGCTCGGCATCAAAACCCAAGTGCATGAGCTTATACTTGAAAGATATTGTTTTGTACTTGGCTGGATCACTCTATCAGATATTGATGTTAAGGAAGCTGGTGCTTTGCCATGGAGTCCTGAATTGGGCAGAGACAAATTGCTTGAAATTGAATACTTCATAAGTTTTAGCAGAATCCTACGCCATAATGTTCATTTTGGCCATACAAGGGAGCTATCACAGCTGGCAAATATCATTCTATAGTTTTCAACCTTCAGATTAGGGTTGGCTTCAAGCTTTGGATTAGGCTTCACAAATATACTAAGCATATTTGATCAATGTCTTCACAGGTATGCTGGCACAGTCGAGTCTAGATGGACATTCCACAAGCTTACACTATCCTTTAAGCCCTTAAACAGTCAATCCTGGCACTAGGACATTTTATGTTTTCCACCGAAGGTATCAGAGCTACTAAACTGACTGATACCTCTATCTCTGCTAGAGCGCCCATGTCTACATAAATATTAATGAGGCTTGCTTCTGTAAGTCTTCAAGTCACCTGCTATATATCATCTTTAGCTGCCACCTCTGATGCATCTCCTGTAGGTGAAGTACCTTTACCAAATACCTTTACCTTGATGAGCTTTGCTGGTCTGTTAATGACTTCATATATACTTCTTCAAACTGGCAGTTATATCATCACTCTTGCTGATCTTACTTCTGCCCTCATCTTGACCTTTGCTATTAATGGTTCCTTTGGCATCAATGACAACTGTGCATCAACAAGTACCACTGACCAGCTATGACATTCTTTCCTATTTTGTATCAACTCTATTTTGTATTTTCCAGTGACATTCTCTCGATATCGATGTAATACATTTTGATTTTGAACTTGATGAGAATTCTGCAATTTATGATTCTAAGCTTTTATTATTTTTGTGTGCTTGATCAATATTCTGTAAATGTTCTAGTTTTTTTTTAAATTGCATCTATATGCTAATTTTTTGTAATATATATAATATATATATAATGTGTCCCCCATGTCCTATTTCTGGGGTTGCCGTGACTTGTGTCTGATACCAGTTGACAATTGTCATCCATTAGACCCAGACCCAAATTATGTGTCATTGTTGTTAGTTTATTCTGGTAAAGAATGTTGTTTCCCCATTTTTCTTAATTATGTATTTATGCTACGAGTTGGACAAAAGCTGTTTAATGTATTTACTATTTCTAGTTGAGAAGTAACATTGAGCACTTTGCCATGAAGGGTTACCTTTCTGAGACTATTTTGAATGACTCCATTTCTTGTTGTATGACGGAGATGATAATATTTGGTGTAAATTCATATTTAGAGTATATACCATCTGGCCATTGAATTTTTAATGTTTCCAGAGCACAAACAAAGAGTTTCCTATCTCCATACTTCTGTGGCAAAGAAACATTTGTGTTTTACATGAACTGCATTTTTGTATATTGTCATGAATAGGGATGTTACACCTTGTATTTTCATTATAAAATTAATGTTTTTTTGGTAGTTGAAATTATTCATGCCATGTTTGGAACCATGTACCACAGGTGACCCATTCAGTTCTTGGGATGGAAACACTACGTCATTTTCTTTTCAGTGTTTGTGGCATCATAGCTGATTGGAAACTAGATGATGTGTTAGAAGAACAAATCCGGAAAATTAAAAAAATGGTTGGACCAGAGGATCATGCCATCTATGCATTGTTAGGTGGTGTGGACTCCACAGTTGCAGCAAATCTTGTACACAAAGCACTGGGAGACAAGCTTCACTGTGCTTTTGTGGACAATGGACTTTTGAGGTGAGTTGGAAAACATAGTGCAATGCATACCTGTTCTGGAATATTATGGTTTACTATGAACTCTCTCTCGTACACCCAGGAAGCCCTTGACAATGTTCTTCCCTTTGGAAAAGGGAACCAATTCCCATGTATGGGTTCTCATTAGGAAGTTGTTCCCCTTCGTCATGGATCATCCCCATTACCGCTTACCACAAACATCCCCATATGTCACAGGATCAGGTGTTTACACTTCTTGAGTCGGAAGGGCCATGTTTGCCTATCCTCGGCAAGAGGACTCTTTTTTTGTTGCCAGTCACATCTCGTAGTAATGAACCAGGGTAATAAAAGCAAAAAAGTAATATAAAGAAAAGAATTCGAAGGGGAAAACAGAGCAGTTTTGGAATAGAGAGAATGCTTTGATAACAGAGTTTTTGAGCCATGAAATATATAGCCATGGGAATCTATAAAATAATGGAGAATAATAAGAGTACTGTTGTGAAGCAGTAGAGGCCAGATTGAATAGGAAGACAACCTGAATTTATTGCATGGTAGAAATAAAGCAGGTCATTAAATTCTCCAATAACCTAGTGAAACCTTTTTAGAGTCAAAATCTGCTCATAGACAGCAAATTCACTTTTCTGTGCACACACTGAAGAGCACTAAGGGAAAGAAGAGGACCTCTAAGAAACTCTGAGTAGGGAAGGAAGCAAAGCTCCCTTGTGTTTTGTGGGGCAGGCATTGTGAGTGCCACTGCTGGTCTGATAATAAGATTGGAAAATAGTCATCAATAGTAAGTGTCTTGGTGTACCTTTTTTTATTTTTATGGAAATTGGTAGCCTTGATTAAGAGTTTTAACACTTGTATTATTTGAATTCAATATTCTTTTTTTCTAGTGTAATTCTGTAGTGCTGATAAATGCTTCCATTGTAATCTATTGCAAGAATGAACGAAGATAAATAAATCTGGCATAAATTGCTTGAGAAGCCACTTAGCTTATAAAGATTGGTTTCTTAAATGATAGTATTGATAGATAATAAGGAATATATCCCATGCATATTACATAATCCCTCGCATATTACATATATTATTACCACAACGTTTTACATACTATAAGGTTCTTTTTCTGCCATGGAAGAATAGAATAGACCTTATTTAAAGTAAATGTTGTTTTAAGCTAGTTATCAATTCTTAGAGAAGACCATGCATCTATGAACAAACACATGGGGTTTTATTTTGAAACCAGTGAAGAGCAAGGAAACCCAAGCACAAGAAGTGGACCTGTGATTCAAATTGGACATGAATTACAATCAATAAATAGAAATTTCAATAGAAATCATGGTCATGAAAAATCTAAAGGGCACAGCCGAACTGTATCCCTTTCTAGTGCGACATCTAGCCTAGATGATGGCCAGGTGCCAACTACTGGAGGTGCTAATGCTCTTGAGGTACCAAGAGCATTGAGCGTTTGCTCTAATTATAGCAGTGATGTTTCTGGAGAGTTAACACCAACATCCTCAGCTACTGGACCTCAATATAGAGAAACAAAATTTCCAACTAGATTATCTGAAAGATCAAGATCAGGTGGCTTGACTTTATGGAGGCGCCGACCTAAGGAACTGAAGGCTGTGCTTAGGATTATTTATTCTTCAGTGTCAGATACAAGGGGTGAAGGTCCAAGCATTCAACTACAAGTTGAGAGAATGATAGAGGATCTAGAATCTAATAGCATTGAAGTACAAAGAGCAGCTGCAGCAGAGTTATGTCTCCTTGCTATGTATAACATGGAAAACATAATAATAATTGAAAATTGTGGAGCTATTAGGCCTTTGATAGCACTGCTGCATTCTTCTGACTTGAAGACCCAAGAAAATGTTGTTACTGCTTTACTGAATTTATCCATCAATGACAACAACAAGAATGAAATTTCCCTTGCTGGGGCTATTGATCCACTGATATATGGACTCAAGACAAGAAATCCCAAAGCGAGAGAGAATGCTGCTGCAAGATTATTTAGTCTGTCAGTCATGGAATAAAATAAAATTACTATTGGTCAATCAGGTGCTATTCCACCTTTAGTGGATCTTCTTAGGGATGGTAGTCCTCGAGGAAAGAAGGATGTTGCCACTACTTTATTTAACCTTTCTATTTATCATGACAACAAAGCTCGCATAGTAAGGGCTGGGGCTGTAAAATATCTTGTTGAGCTGATGGACCTTGTAGCTGGAATGGTAGACAAGGCTGTTGTTGTATTGTCCAATCTTTCAACCATTCCTGAAGGTTGATTTGTAATTGGTGAGGAGGGGGGCATTCCTGCTTTGGTTGAGGTAGTGGAGCTAGGTTCTCAGAGGGGAAAGGAAAATTCCACTGCAACTTTGCTTCAACTTTGTACAAATAGAAATAGGTTTCATGCTATGGTTTTGCAAGAAGGAGCTATTCCACCTTTGGTTGTATTATCGCAATCTTGCACTCCACGGGCTAGAGAGAATGTGATATTCCCAATGTAGACTGGTTGTATCCCTTATTTGTCTCTTATTGTCACTGATCTGTCTATTCAAGAATTCTTGATGTATATACTATAGTATAATTGGTTATATGATTGACTTGTTTTTATGTAGGCCCAAGCACTTCTTCGTCATTTTAGGGATCAGAGACATGCAGGTATAGGAAGGGGCAGTTCAGATAGGTAAATGGATCAACATTTTGCTCAGTCATGAAACATTTTATGAATGTTATTTTTCCCCAAGGATGAAATGGTTCTTTGTGCCTTCTGGTGGTATCACTTCAAACAAAAGGAAACAGTTCTGTGATTTCGTACGGTTTGTCACTCAATATTTTGTAGGAATCCATTATTTTTTTTCAGACAGGTAAAGGTGTAGCTAATTGTTCTGGCATCTTATTCTGCTTTTTTTGATTCATTCTTCTTATTGTTACTGTCCAAATCTCAAGATTATAGGTTAGATGATTGTACTAAATTGATTTGTAAGTATTCTTTCAATTCATTGAAATCTCATATTTATAATTTTAAAGAGCACCTCAAACCTTTGAGGGTATTACAAAGGTGTCTCTCCGTTCAATGTCTTGCCTTGTTCTTGAGAATGTATAGGTTTCTCCTTGGGTCTGTTAAAATTATACTGTAGGTCCTTATTTTATGACATTCAATCAGTTTGGTAGTCTTTTTGGTATATCTAAATTTTCAGATTTTCTCATTTTGAATTATCACAAACACATTTAATTTGGTTGACTTTTTCCCTGTATTGTATTCATACTTCAAAGTGACATTTGAAGCAAGTTCCATGTTTTCTTGTGAGAAATATGTCTTGACTCTTTTATTACAGGGAAAAATTTACAAGATAGTTGAAATAAATAAAACAAAAGACTGAAGGGTATACAATGATATCTGTTTCAGGGATTTTTTTTTTTTAAAAATACAAAACCGTCGCTTAAGCGACGCCTGTAGGTGTCGCTTAACCGACGCTTAGTGGCTATCCCTGTCGCTTCACCGACGCTTATTGGTTATCCCCGTCACTTAATAGACGGTTTCCCATGTCGCTTCACCGACGCTTAGTCGTTATCTCTGTCACTTAATAGATGGTTTTCCATGTCGCTAAAGCGACGCGTATGTTTTATCTCCGTCGCTTCATCGACAGTTTTCCATGTCGCTTAACCGACGCCTTTAATTTAACCGACGGTAACTGAGGTGTCGCTTAACCGATGGATTAAACAACTGTCGGATAACCAATGAAAACCTTATGATGCTTAAAAAAAATCATAGTGTCGTACATGTGACAAGAAAGTGTCAAAAATCTAACTATATGGCCGTCGGATTTTTGGTCGAAATGTAGTAGTGTTAAAACATAATATTTCCTTCCTTAGCACTTCGCCTAAGGTTTTTCGATTATCGAACTCGATCTGATCTCTATAATACTATGGTGAACAACTTAGGAACCATTATACTTTCACCTTCTCTACCTTAATATAGGGTACAAATCGTAGTAGATCTAAAACTTTATTGGTAAGGTCTTCCATGGTCATTTAGTGGAGTTTTGATTCATAAAAATCCTTTATCTTTCTCTCATAGTAACTTTCTGATAGATATTTCTTTTTGAAGAGTTTCTTAAATTGTGACCATTCGTGCTTATTTTCTTTTAACCCATGGGAAATTTTTATATATCTTGCTACCAAATGATGCCCTTTCTTTCAGATTGTAAACTGCCATTCAAAGCTTCATGTTCTTGGAGTAGTTGTAAATTTGGAAATATTTTTTTTAATATCCAACAATCAGGCTTCTACTTCTTCTCCGGTCTTTTATTCTCCATCAAAGCTGGTTGGTTTTTTTTTCTGAATTCTCCTTCCAGATGGTGAACTTTTCTTTTTTTGGTGGATTTTATCTGATTTTTGGACTTTTGGGTATCATTGGAGGAGCTATCTTTTCTTTCATCATTTTCACCACCCTCATGATATTTCTTTGTCTCTGTTCGTTGATCCTTTCCACTATTTATTTCATGTATATTTTTTAGCAATATTTCATTGATTTCATGTTGTTTCTCTTTATCCTTCTTCATTTTTTCATTATTAGCCTTAAAACTATGTATTTCCACAATAAACTTCCTCATTGTTTCTAGTACTTATCCATCTTCACACGGTTCTTCCTCAAGGTGTGTCATATGTGGTGCTTCATCGTCTTCTTTAGGTTGGCCATCATTTTAGTTATGTGAAGCCATTGTTTAGCCCTGGAAAAATAGCATGCATACATACAAAGAACAAAACATTTTTTTTTGTTAGAATAACATTTCAGTGTGTTGAACGCAAACTAGATGTTTCCATGGGAAACAACATTGAACCTATGGCTCTGACGCCAAATGTAAAATCCCCAAATTACACACCTCAAATATCCATATATTTTTTTTTACCTATCATATATAAATAAGTGACATAATAAATCATTAAAATACTTACATGTTATTAAATACATTTGTCATAGTTTTTCATTCTATTACCGAAACCATTCTTTATTGCTACCACACTAGTTGTGTAATGCAGAAGTTTACTAAGGAAAAACTAAATTTAAGTGTTATTCAACCTATAGGTGATGTTTTGTAATAATTTTCTTGTTCTTCTAAGTTTGAAATCAGTTATGAATATTAGACTCCAAATCATCCATTTGATCAGTCCAGAACTTCTAAATTCATTAGTCCTTATTCATTTTATCTTTTCGCAATGATCTTTCATCGGTGACCATTCCACGACATAGCCTTCCGCAAAAATGCTCTCAAAATGATCCTTCCACGATGAGCTTTCCGAAATGTATCTTTCTGCAACAATTATTCTATATTTTATCCTTCTGTAAAGGTCCTTTTTCAATTCTATTTCCATAAATAGTCTTTTGCAATTCTCTTTGTAATGTCCCCATTCAAATAATTGCATAGCAGAAAAATTCCATCAATCCTACTAGTTCCCTAGGTAGGGTGGAAACATTGACAAGTTAATAAGGGAGCAAACAAATGGTTTTTAGAAATTAGAAGCAATAAATATCTATTTAATGGATTTAATTAAATCAATGCAAGTAAAAAAATTAAATGGCTATCGAGAATGGAGACACATGGAGACTATGGGGCCCACTCAAGCTAAAATTTCTATGTTAAATTGCATCCTCCTCTTGCAATATTGAATCTATGGGAAGCCTAATGTTTTTGGATGGATTGTAAGGTTAATATAATTGTCCATATACTTCATAGGTTTCATTTTGGATAAATTTTAACTTACATGGGGAGAGGAAGAGCCAAATGGGAGTTTCATGGACACTTGGCTAGATTCCTCTTACATTTATGACACCTATGACACCATTGATGGAGATTCTATGACAGTTATGGCACAAGTCAGATCTAAAGGATCACATGTCATATATCTAACATGTCAATCATGAATAGATCATCTTATAGGGAACTCATGGGAGTTGGAGAAGGCCAGGAGGCTCCTATCCTACTTGAATTTGGGAGAAGAGGGGAGGTGAAGAGAGAGGCCACATGGCATAGCATGGGAAACCACACCAATTCAAATTGAATTTAGTTTATGGATGGATTTGGAACCTTAGAATACCAATAATTTTTATAAAATTCATGGAGCATCCATGAGAAGGCCCTTTTGATCATTTGTGAAAATTGTTATTGTGAAGAGAGACAGATAGTGGATGACTAGTTCATGCTTTAGCCAATTTCGAGGGTGAAAGATTCCCATCCTAGTCGGTGTTTGAAGAGGCTACTCAGGTATTTTAAGGATATTTAATGGATTCATAAGTTACAAGTGCAATATACATCAGCTCGTGGACATATTAAGTTCATCTTCTTCCTTTCATCTTAAGTTTTCTCACCATATTTCATATCTATGGAGTGAGGTAGACTTGGTGAGATATTCATCTCTTCGAGGGAGATTCTCTTGTTCCAGTATTTTGTATTCCAATGTAAATTATATAATATTTAGTTTCATAAATATATCAGGTCTAAAGGCCAATAAATCTCATGTATTATTGCTTAATGATGAAGAAATAATGTCATTTCTCCACTACCTTGTTGTAAACTATTGTAATCTTGATGAATTCGAATGGATGTATAAAATATTGATGATTTATGAAAGAATGGAATATAATTAAAGTATATTATTGGTTTAATTTTCAGTAACTAAGAATTTGGGTCCATTGGTTTGAATTTCATAACAACTGGAGCAAACTACACCTGATTTCCCCAAGGGTCAAAAACTAGTTTTTCTATATTTGATTGAAAGAAGTGATAACAGCCATAGGAGGTCACTGAGTTATGAATACAAGTATATTATAATGTATTATACACATCCCCTACTCAAATTTTATAATTTTATTGGGTTTTTCACATTTGGGAATCCATTTCTACCATTTACCCCAGGGGGGGATTTGAGCTCAAAATTGCCAATAAAATCATCCATCTTGTTCAGAATTTAGTACAGAATTGAAGAAGTGATTGGAGGGTCATAATACATACCAAAACATAATAATTAAGTTATTTTATCATGCATACACCGTTTCTAAATATTTGGGAGTGATTGGGCTGATTTGGATACCAAAACACTAAAACTAGTCAAAAGCCAAAATTGTCACAAAAATTGGAAAATTGGGCATTTTGGTGAAAATTTTAAAAGGGAAATTACAAGTAGTCTCAGAGCATGATATTGGAACCTTATGTGGATAATAATTTAGGGACCACCATTATATATTGAAACCCAAAATTTGTTTTGTTGAAGAGGAAACTATGACTAGGGATGAAAAGGGAACCTCATATGATCGTGAGGAGCATATAAAAATCATTGAATCTATAATTGAAGCCATGAAAAAGGAAATTATGAAAGGATTTGAAGTTTTGGCTATCCAAAGTTGGAAAAAATAAATTGAGTTTAAGAAAACCAAGGAGAAAAATGCATCATCTTGCTTGAAGGAGCAACAGGAGGAGACCCATGAACCACCTAGCTCCGAAATAGGTGAAGTAGAAGAAGTAGTACATGAAGAGGATCGAAATTCACTCCCAAATGACTAAAAAATATGAAGAGACATCACATGAGTATGAATAATTTTCTATTGAAAATATATTGAAGATAATTTTGAGACACATTCTACCTTGGAAAAGAAACAAAGAGAATCTAACGATGGATGTTTAAACTATGAAGGAGTACCTACTGATGGGTGCTCACACCTCTATGTTCATGACATAGAGATAATATTTCAAAATGTTGCTGTAAGAATCATTTCCAGTAAACATTAAAATGAATACCTTGTAGCAGTTGAACAAGAAACAATATAAACTTCCCCAACACCACTTGAGCTTCATGAAGTGGTCCAAGCAAGAAGGAAGAATATGAGGTGGTTCATTTGCAAGAGCCTCATTTTCTTGAAGGGTCCTTAAAGATGAATAAAAATAATATCTAAGAGGCCGTTAGAATACTCTATGGCACTCAAGCATTGGTATCAAATTCTTGTTGGAGAGATACTTCCTTAGAGGAGCCATCCTTGAATACGTGGAGAATTTACAAAGAGCAACGTGCAACATCAAAGGTAATTTCATGTATTTTATTTTTGATAGAAAAAATTTCATTGAGCTTAGTGAATGGTTACATAAATCCTACTTGAAGAATAATGAAGTTATTCATAAGCTCACAATTCAAAATGAGCAACTTCTTGAAAAGTTTCAAGACACTTGTTTTCCTCCTATGTTTCATATTGTCAAATGGTAGATTGTATGGAGGATTCTAATGACATGGTGGATCATGAGAAATGTGGAAATTTGAATGTGATTGATGTGTTTAAAGATGAATTTGAAGAGATCTAAACACTTGATGTGCTTGAAGAGGAACTTGAATTGTCTCTTGATGAAGGTTATGAAATTTTTAAAGAAGAGCACGATTCATCTACATTGAAACCAATCTATGACAAAGGTTTCACACTTTTGAAGGAGCTTCATGATACTACCCATATGGATCCTTCCCATGATAAAAATTCTGCACTTTTTGATCATTTGGGTGAGTTATTTCATTCTTCTACCTCCTACAATTCCCAGTTTTGCAGCATTAGTTTCAATGAAGTATGGGTGAAAGGATTCTTTTTATGGTGCCACATGAGGAGTATAGAACTCCTAGATTTATTTTTTATGATGAAATGGTTGGAGAGAAATATTATTTACATTTGCAGAAACATCCTTTGTTACTTTATGATGATGCACATCTGCATGGATGCACCTATTATATGCATTTGAGTCACTTGAAGACTCATGGTTTTTCTTGCTCGGCACTTGGTTCATTTGATGTTGAAGGAACTTCATCCAACAATGGGGTGAATATATTTATGATTGGAGAATATTTTTATTGCCAGGTGTAACACCCCGGTTTTGACCCTGTTGCATTAAATGTACATGATATATATATTGTAATAATCATGGTGCGGAGCTAAAGGCCAAGGCCCCACCATCGATTGGTTATGCTATGTTTTGGGTTGAACTTGCCACTGATGGTATATCAGGGCATGAGGCATACATATTAAGTTTTGTTATCATGTAAATATGCATCTTTAATTAAATAACCCAACCAGCTACATTTGCACCAACTAAATTGAGAAGGGGCATGATTTTCACAAGGATAAGGGTGGGGGAAATGTCAAACCTTGGGAAATGAGGGAAAAATCCAGGTGTCATCTTTCCTTGTTTTATCCAACCACCACCATTAAAAAAAATTGCTGCTGTTAGTTGGGGTAGTTATGGATGGGAGTGGAGTGTGGCAGGACTATCAGTCCTTTCCCACACGCACACTCCACCAGTGTGGTTGACCTCACGATTTCAAGAAAACCACTGCCATCACTACAGCAGACTGCATTCTCTCCATGGTGCCATTCCTTTCCTTGGTTGTTCATCCACATGCAGGGGAGGAATCCTTGTCCATTCTCACGTACAGGATTTTCCTTGTTTCGACTCACGCAGCGAGCTGGGAAATGTGCTCTTTCATCCACGATTTTTCTTATGAAGGTCCATTCACGTTTTCAGATGTGCGATCTCCTTACAAATTGGTATGGCCGTGTAATTTTCCCGTCATTTCAATGTTGAGATTGGGACCATTGTTCTTCCTGTGAGTTATGGTTGCCGCTGTTCTCCTCAAGATTTGTTGTGTTGCTATGGTCTCCCTTACGTTGTGTTTTTTGTGGTCTTCTTTACATTTTGGGGTCTGGTGCAAGTTTTGCTCATGCACAGGATGGAAGACTGCATTTTTCTTCCCCAGTGTAGGTTGCGTAGGTTTTCCCCAGTGGCTTCGATTGTGTAGAATGGGCTGTTGTTCCCCACATTTGTTGGTTGTGTATGCTGTTGTGATTTGGGGCTGCCACAGATTGTTTGGAGTCGTTTTGTCCACAATAGGGCCAAGAACGACTGAGGAGTCGCTTTCCCCTATTAAGTTGTAATTACTGATTAATTGCATGCGTTCAATGGTTGGTCTTCGGACTGTGTTGGGAGCAGGGATGGGGGCTTGGGTTTCTTGATAAACCTGGTGTGTTTGGAAACTACACAGATAGAGCTAGAGTGTTGGCTTTCTTCTCTACAGCCCGTGAATAGCACTGAAAGGGAATGCAGGGCCCAAGGGACTGTGTAGCAAAGAAGGGACTGATTCCTTGTGTTGGGTGTGTGTGGGTGTCTTACAAGTGATGCTAGTTCTGGTGTAGGTGTTCATAGCTCTGTAATGAGCTCACTAGCTTAGCATTTAGTGTTTCCCAGCTCCTTGATGGCCTGATAAACCCAACTATGTTGGCTTGGCTGTGTTTTGTGTATCCTTGGCTGTGTGTAAGCCTGCTTGTTCCTTATTACTTAGAGAATCATGCCCAACTCGGGGGTGGCAGCATTGCTGAGAGATTAAGGAGCACTCTAGCCTATGGTTTGGTGGAACGTTGCAGCGATGTAGCTGGTTGCGGAACGAGTTCTTATAAGATAAGTAATATTGTCTATTTTACTTCGGCAGTCCTATTTATTGTTAACGACTATGGTGAACATGTTGAATGAATGCTTGTATGAACATATGTTTGCTTCCACTGTGTGATAAATGTTCATGTATGCATGTTCTAGTTCAAAGCATTTTGTTTTTAGCATTTCAGCTCTTTATGAATTCAACTATGGTGAACATGTTGAATGAATGCTTGTATGAACATATGTTTGCTTCCACTGTGTGATAAATGTTCATGTATGCATGTTCTAGTTCAAAGCATTTTGTTTTTAGCATTTCAGCTCTTTATGAATTCACATGCTGATGGGGCTGGTAGCCCGGATGGTTAACACCATGGTAGCGTCCTCTTCGTCGATCGGATGGTTAGGGATGTTACACTAGGCATATACATCGTTATACATTTATGATTCTCTCATTCATGGATGTATGGGTAAGACTTCTTTGAGACATTTGAAGTATCCTTGTTTTTTCATTATATGGTTCAGATTTGAGTGGAGATTCTTCATTCACTTCTTGGATCAAAGAATACATGGCTGAATATTTTCATGCATATCACATCTTTTTGGAGCATAATTATAGGACATGGGATCCTCACCTCTGTCATCGGATCATATTTTATTGGTCACTTGAAGCTTGTATGCACTGGACAAATGGTGGTCTACTTACTTGGAGGTATAAGCACTTTCATGATTTTTTGATGAGGTACCTCCTTGATGTACATTTTTATTATGTTGTTATGTACATTGATGATATATATCATGTACTCATGATGTTTGGAAGAATGCATACAAGAAAATGGGATACCGAAATTATCTTTCCTAATGGTATGGGTTGGAGAGCACTCTTAAATGTTGGAGTTGAATACAAGCAATGGGACCCTCGGATAGTTTTTAGTCCCATTGATTTCAATTTTTTTGGGAAACATGCAGTATGGGAGATGGATTCCCCACTTAATAAAGTTATTTTAATCAGAGTAGTGCAGCAACAAGCATGGTGGTTCCTCTCTTAAATATTCATGGAATCTCAGAGACTCAAAGTTGAGAAACTTAGTGGCAACTTCAAAGAATTATATAGAAAGTAGGTTCTTCAACACCCATGTTTGAAATTGCTTGAGGACAAGAAATATTGGGAAGGGATGAAGGAATATTTTCATAAGTATGGGAATGAATGTAAGGTATGTCACCAAAACAAATTATAACTTACATACCCAACTGGTTTATTACAATCGTTTCCCAGTCCAGAGCAAAAATGGGACAGTATATTGATGGATTTCATCACCGGTTTGCCCAAATATTTGGGAAAGGATTGCATATATGTGCTAGTGGATAGATTGACTAAGTTTTCTCATTTCTTTGTTGTTACATCCTCTTTTAGTGTTTCACAAGTGGCTGACCTTTTTTTCAAAGAAATATTCAAATTGCATGGCCCCCCCAAGAGCATTACAAGTGATAGAGATGGTAGATTCATGAGTGCTTTTTGGAAAGAAATTTTCATATTGGTGGGCACTCAGTTGACTCCAAGTACAAGCTACCATCACCAAAATGATGGACAAATAGAGAGGGTGAATAAATAGTTGGAAGGGTACCTCCGAAACAATGTGGTAGAACAACAAAAAGCTTGGACAAAATGGCTACACTTGGGTGAGTTTTGCTACAATAGCACCTTCCACATGTCAATAGGGATGTCTCCTTTTAGACCATTATATGGTTTCTGCTATGATATTTGGTGATAGTAGAGCTCCAAAAGCTAAATATTGGGTGGAAGAAAGCCAAGAAATTTTAATGCTTTTAAAAGACAATTTCCAGGTTGCCCAAAATCAGCAAAAACAATATGCAGATAAACATAAAGAGGAAAGGACCTTCCAGGTTGATTATTTAGTGTATTTGAGGTTGCATCCATACAAACAAACATCTCTCAAAAGGAATGGCGTAGAAAATCTAAAGCCAAGATAATATGGGACCTACAAGGTAATCCAAAAGATTGGAGAAGTAGCATATGAGTTGGAACTTCCAGAAGGGAGTAAAATTCATAATGTATTTCATGTTTCTTGTATCAAGAAAGCTACTGGTCAACAAATTGTCATTTCATATACAATACCCCCTTTGGATGATGAAGGACACCTCACACCTATTCTAGAAAAGGTTTTGAAGACAAGGGAGAGAATATTAAGGAGTAGAACAATCAAAGAATACTTGGTATATTGGAAGGATCTACCAAGTGAAGTTGCCACATGGGAAGAGGAGAATATTTTGCAGCATCCAAATCTTAAATTGCTTGAGGACAAGCAATAATGGGTCGGGAGGACTCCTATTCCCCCATTCAAATAATTACATAGTAGAAAAATTCCATCAATCCTACTAGTTCCCTAGGTTGAGTGGAAACATTGGGAAGTGAGTAAATGAAGATAATAAATGGTGTTTAGAAATTAGAAGGAATAAATATCTATTTAATGGATTTAATTAAATGAATACAATTGAAAAATGAAATGGCTATGGATAATGGAGACACATGGAGACTATGGGGCCCACTCAAGCTAGAATTTCTATATTAAATGACATCTTCCTCTTGCACTCTCGAATTTATGGGAAGCCTAATGTTTTTGTATGGATTATAAGGCTAATATATGTGTCCATATACTTCATAGCTCGAATTTGGGATGAATTGAAAGTTACATGGGGAGAGGAAGAGCCAAATGAGAGTTTCATGGACACTTGGCTAGATTCCCCTTATATTTAAGACACCTATGACACCAATGACGGAGATTCTATGGCAATTATGATACAAGTAAGATCTGAAGGATGACATATAACATATCTAACATGGCAGTCCTGAATAGATCATCTAAGAGGGAGCTCATGGGAGATGGATAATGCCAAGAGGCTACTACTTGAGATTGGAAAAAAAATGAAAGGTTAAGAGAGAGACCACATGGCATAGCATGAGTAGCCACACCAATTCTACTTGGCTTTGGTTTATGGATGTATTTGGAACCTTAGAAGACCAATAATGTTTATAAAATTCAAGGATCATCCATGAGAAGACCCTTTTGATCGTTTGTGAAATTTTTTATTGTGAAGAGAAGGAGCTAGTGGATGACTAGTTCATGCCTTAGCCAATTTCGAGGGTGAAAGATTCTCATACTAGTTGGTGTTTGGAGAGGCCACTCACGTTTTTCAAGTAGCTTCAATGGAGTCATAAGTTATAGGTGCAATCTACAGCACCTTGTGGACATATCAAGTTCAAATTTTTTTTCCTTCCATCTCAAGTTTTCTCACCATATTTCAGCTCTATGGAGTGAGGCACACTTGGTGAGCTATTCATCTCTTTGAAGGAGCTTCTCTTGCTCCAGTATTTTTTATTATGATGTAAAAGATCTAATATTTAATTTCAGAAATCTCTCATGTTGAAAGGACAAGAAATATCATGTATTATTGCTCAATAATGAAGAAAGAGTGTCATTTCCCCACTACCTTGTTGTAAACTCTTGTAATCTTGATGAATTCAAATGGATGCATAAACTAATGATGATTTATAAATGAATGGAATGTCATTAAAGTATATTATGGGTTTCATGTTCATTAACTGATAATTTGTGGCCATTGGATCGAATTTCATAGTGATTGGAGCAAAGTACACCTCATTTCTCTAAGGGTCCAAAATTAGTTTTTTTATATCTGATTGAAAGAAGTTATAACACCGATGGGAGGTCGATTGATTATGCATATGAGTCTCTCATAATGTATTCTACACATTCCATTATTCAATTTAATAATTTAAATGGGTTTCTTCACATTTGGTAAACCATTTCTACCACTTACCTCGAGGGGGATTTCACCCCAAAATTGTGAACAAAATCATCCATGTTGTTCATAATTTAGTACAGACTTGCATAAGTGATTGGAGGTCCATAGTATATGCCTGAACATAGTAATTAAGTTATTATATCATTCATACACATTCTGTGAAGATTTGGGAGCAATTGGGCTGATTTGAATAACAAGACACTAAAATTAGTCACGAACAAAAATTGTGAAAAAATTGGAAAATAGGGCATTTGGGTAAAAATTTAAAAAATGGACATTACAATCATTACCCAAATGTGAATTGGGGATTGGGGTTTCCCCTTTTTAATATTAATCTTCGGCAATGATCTTTCAACAAATTGTAGATTGCCCATTAAAGGTTGACTTTTCAATTTTTGAAATAAATTCTTCCCCAATTATCTTTCAGCAAATTATGGATGTATTGCTAATTATGGTTTCACTCATAAAAACTTTGAAATAATCTTCCCCAATAATCCTTAACCAAATTAAGGATTGCAGGTTGGCTTATGGACTTTTTTAAAATAATCTTCTGCAATTATCCTTCCACAATTGTTCTTATGGAATTGTGGATTGTGGGTTTCCCTCAAACTTTTTATTAATATTCTTCCCCAATTATGCTTCCAAAAATTGCCTCTTAACCCTACAATCATGAAGTAGATAAATCTACAATACACAATTTCCCTTACACAGAGGTTTGTGTTTATAACAACAAAATTGTTTAAGAATTAAGAACGTGATTAACTTTATTTGTCATAAATATGGAACTATAATAACCCAATTAATAGATATGAAAGAATTTCGAGTGATCTATGCCACTATTGAACTAACAATGATCTAAGTTTTTATTAATAGAGCACATTTAACCGTTGCAACAGAAGAAAAAATTACAGTCAATCCATTAAATCTATTGTAGCTGCTTCAAGATCTAGATAAACAAGTTGCCACATTCAAATCTACTGTATGGAAAGAGATTTCCTTTTGAGCAATTACAGAGCGAGGACATGAGAATCATATACCGAATATATAATTATAAATCAAAACAATGCTTGGAATAAAAAAGAACTAAGATCTATCATTCATACAAAGCATTTACAGGTTTCATCCAGAAAAACCTAAAATCCTACACACATAAATTTCAGAACATTGGCATATATAAAGAAATAAGGGTATCATAATTTAAAATTTTAATAAAACATAGAATTACAACCATCTTGAATGCGGTACCTAAATTATGCATGCCAAAAGAGTGGTGAATGTCAATCTCATTTTGAGATCTTTGTCAACGAGTGAAAAATAATTTTCCCAACACAACAAGTATTCATTTCCAACATAGTAAAGAGCATCATGCTTCCCTCTTATGCTTCATTATACTTTATCTTTACTAGTTATTTTATGTAAGCAACCAATTCCCGGTGGAATTTACAGACTTAACAAAATCCGTCATTTCGAGGGCATTCCTGATTTCCGGGGCATGCATTGTGCCATAATTGCAATTTTCACACTGGTTTCAACATGCATGAGGTTAACTCTTCCTTGTTCCTTGCTTTTCCATGCATAACTTCTTCATTTAATGTGGTTTTCCTCCTCCATTAATAATTTTATTTATTCATATGGTTTCATTGCATTTGGACTTCAAAAACCTATTATCATATCTCAGATCCAACCAATTTTATTTAATTAAAACAATAACTCAAAATAAAATCATAATTACTAAATAGTGTTTATATCTTGGGACTGTTACATACATGGCCTTTCTCCTCTACGTGATTGACTTCTCCTGTTTACATTGTTTGGAGTTAAGTATCTCTTTATAGCATGTGAAAAGTGTAATAGCCTGGCCATAGTTCTCTTGAAAATGGCGGGGTTTCTCTCAACAACCATCATAATAATGCATAATAGGGCAGCACTGTCCACGACTGGTCTTTCACAGCGATCCGACTCTATGGCGTTTTTCACTTCGATGGTTTCCACACAACATCTCAGGCCCTCCTTTTTGGGTCTGATACCAACTTAAAAAATATCAAAGGTATACAAAGAAGAGCTCAAAAGAAGCTTGCTCTCACACATAAAGGGTACACAACCAATTCAATTAACTATAAAGAAAAAGGTATAATATATATTTGAAAAATCTACACAACAAACCAACTCTAGATTCAAAAGATATGAATTGGTCTACATATTAATCATAAAAATACACATAAAGCCTAATCTCAAATAATGTGCCTATCAGCTTTAGATTTTTTCCAACATTTGTAATGAAGAGACACTGCCTTATTTTGTCATCTTCTATTGTTTCTTTTTAGAGACGGTTAGACGCCATCACTTGTTTTCATGCACCATAAGGTTTTCAATTGTTCTCATTTTGAGTGACACTATAAGGGTTTTTTTTTAAATAATTGCACCATGGAGAAATATTATAAACCATTCCCGAAAACAAATATATTAATGTTTCTGGCATACAATGTAAAATTTTACATGGACATTAATATACTTATCTCTCATTGATTTTTGTTCCATGGATGTCATGAAAGTGAAAATGGTCTAATGGTTTGAAAACAATTTTTAGATGTGTAGAAATGTAATGCATTTTAGCACTCTAGGTTGAGAGTCAAGGATTTTAATTTTATTTGAGACCAGCTTGAGATGTCAGCCCAAATCAAATCGGAATATTGTGTTGTGTAGGTTGTATTTATCTCTTCTTGTGATAAACAAAGAATTGTACTTGCTTTTTGGGTATTGAGAGATTATGATGTCATGGAATTCTGGTTGGTGCAACTATTTTCCATTTTCTCTAGAGTTGATGCATGGTATATCTAATTATTTACCAAATGTCCCTAGCATATTCTAGAAGTCCATCACTTTCCTCTTCTCTTACAAGCGACTGAAGAAAAAAATCACACATTGACATAATCACATGAGCTCCTTTATGAATTTCTTTGTTGGGCATGAGATCCATGCGGAGCTGCAAGGTGGAAGTTCAATAATAATCACAGGTCACTCGTTTTCTTCCACCATATTTACTTAAGCTATTCTAGAGTTGTCTCTCATTAAAACATCCATGAGGGAATATACGTTGATATAAAGTCTCATGGATATGTTTCGTAAATTCCAACTCCTTTTCGTCGAGACGCCACATTTCATTAACTTCTATAATGTGTTTTTTTTCTACACACAATGTACTATTCCATGAGATTTTTTTACAACTGTATGTGCATAAAATCATCTTCTACACTAAATTTGTCTAATCATAAGAAATCATTTTCTACACTAAATTTGTCTAATCAAATCATAAATACTAATCCACTTCAAATTCTAAAATATAAATCTCTAACTAGAAATATTGATAATAATAATAAAAAGTAATTGCTCAGCACCCATTAGAAAGCTGCATAAACATTTTAGATTTTAAACTGCAATTTCGATTTTATACTGCAACCATTAAGGGAAAAGCTGCATAAACATTTCGATTTTATGCCGCATGCCACTAATTGGAAAAGCTACATCCAACATTTTCGATTTTATAGGTCACATGCCAATACATAAAGCGACATAGTATACTGTATCCTATTTGAAAAAGGCTGTATCTAAGTCTGCTATTTGATCTCATCAAATAAACAAACCTAAAAGAATCAAACCCTGAAGTTGAACGAAATTCAGTAGTGTGAAAAGATCTGTCACACAAAAATACATGGATCTATTCACTAAACTCCCCACAATTCACTGAAGAGACACGTTGCTCATAAAAGTAAACTAAGGCTTGGCCGAACGGAAAGGCCTGCTATTGCTCGCTGCTGCAATCCTATGACAGAAAGTGCAGACTGTGAGGGTTTCCGTCGGCATGAGAGGAGACGCCAATTTCAGAGATCTTAGTTCCTGCAACTCTTGTTGCAGTCTTATGTTCTCGGCTACAAGTGACTCGTTACAACTCTTCAGAAGTTTACAGTCCATTTCCATTTGATCCAATTTCGTCCTGACACAAATTAATCACCGTTCAAATTATGTATAACATAAAAACTACTAATAAAATAGAGCGGCATGATGATCAAAACTTTGGGGAGTCACAAGTATGCAGAAATTTATGTATAACAGAACGAAGATCAATACTTTTGAGTGACAAGTATCCAGAAATTTTAATGTCTAGAACTCATCTTCAAATGATCTACACGATAAATTATTTAGCAGCCCATTCAAGAAATGGGCCTTCAAATATTAATATCGAGTTGTACAAAGAATCTGTAAGGAACAAGACCTAACCTTGCTCGTTCATTCCCGTACCACAATTCAACTTGATGATGGCGGATATTCAATTCTCTGGCCAAGGCTTGGCTTTGATTCTGAAGAAGGCCCAAATCGTATTGAGAGAACAAATACATGAATCACAAACGAGAGAACATGAAGTACTATATAATTAAGATGGATATTAGACTTACCATTGTGTGCAGTCTGTTCTTTCTGAAGCTTTCTTCCAAAAGAGCATACTGCCTCTCCAACAGTCTGGGCTTCTTCTTGGTAGCTCCCTCTTCTTCTACATCGGTCTGTACCCTTGAGAACGTTCTGTCATTCTCCAACTCCTCGGTCGCTGCCTGCATTCTCATGAAGTCCATGCCGTAGCCGCTATCTGAACTGATAGCACTGGTATCCACTGTGCTGTTCGACGACGAGATATTCATGGCGGCCGCTTCTTCATTGTGATGAGAGAGCGCAAGAAATTTGTTGACATCCAATCGCCTTGAAACTGGTACTTGACGGATTGCAGCCTTCGCTTCTCCTCGCGATCTCCGTTCATCAGAACCACCATCTGCAAACGACGATTCCCATAATTGTCATCCTAAATACAATAAAAAACCACCCACATGGCAATCAAAACACTAATAATTTAAAACGGCATTTTTTTAATAAATACAATAAAAAACCACCCACATGGCAATCAAAACACTAATAATTTAAAATTGAATCTCTTTAATAAACCAGTTTTGCAGATCAATAACGTGTCTCAAATGAAATATACCAATCCGGGTTGAAGTCTTCTTCCATGGCAAAGTCCCCGTGGTTGGAAGAACAGTCGATGAACCCACCGGTGGCAGGTGTACTGAGGTTAATGGAAACATATTTAATTGTAGAGGAGACCATTCTAAGGCTCTACCAGAAGCGTACTTTAGGTCCTCCGTTCTGGCGGCTGTCGCAGAACCTCTACCAGAAGCGTACTCTAGGTCTTCCGTTCTGGCGGCTGTCGCAGAACTGATATTCAGACCTAGGTGGAGCTCTTTGTCGCAATTCGTTCTGGCGGCTGTCGCAGAACTGATATTGAGACCTAGACCTAGGTCGAACTCTGTGTCGCAATCAGTTCTCGCGGCTGGGGCAGAACTGATATTGAGACCTAGACCTAGATGGAGCTCTGTGTCGCAATCCTGATCCATGCTCTCTGGTTTCATTAAGGTTTGCGGAGATAGAAATAAAGCGATCCGTAAGACTGAAATAAGGTTTGCGGAGATAGAAAACTATCCGTAAGACTGAAATAAGTTTTGCCGAGATAGAAAGTGATCATTAAGACGGAAATGGTAAAGAGAATATATATGGGCGACCCTGTGGAAAGAAGGAAATGGAAAGACAAATATATAAAGGAGAGGATGGGAGACACGGTAGAAAGAAGGAAATGAAAAAGGGAATACGTACATCATAATTGGCGATTTACCTTGGACTCCATCATTGACGCTCATAATTATTATTTTTACTTAATAAATAAATAAGTAATAATGTATTTGCTTCAAAAAAAACTAGAGGGGATATGTGAAATTTATTTCTTAATTAAAAAGATGGTATAAAATCGTTTTTTTAAATGTCAAAATTTATCATAATTTAATTATTAAAATGGGATCGACCTTTTATTCCTAAAATGGGATCGACCTTTTATTCCTAAATGCAAGTCCATTTAACCTTATTTAAGGAAATGACGTTATTAATGGAAGTTTATAAGAGGGCTAATTTTTACTCTTGATCTTGCTTTCTTTTTTAATAAAGAAAGACCAACTCTTAACCAATAAAAAGTAGTTTAAAGTTTTAGTTAAAAAAAATTATAATATAAATGATTTTAAATTTTTTATTATTATTTATTTTTTAATTAGATCTTATATTAATATTAAAGAAATTATTGGTTAGAATTTATTGAAGCAGTATAACGGCTAACCAAAAGGCTCCCAACCCGCTAGAATCCTGGATTTACTCTAAAACAGATCAATAAATTACTCAAATTATAAAATTATAGAAATAAAAATTTACTGGAACAATTTGACGGATTTTACTGATTGGGCTTTTAGTTGTCTTTGAATTTATTTTTGTGAAGAGTGAGATGACTTTGAATTTTTCATACTTTTTAAATTTTTTATTAGATTATAATTTTTATTTCTATATTAATATTGGGTCAAAAAGAAAGGAAATAAATATGATCATGGGGATGTACTGAGGACTCATGGGTAAGTATTTTTACTTGTTTAATAAATACATAATAAGAGATTGACTTTCAAAATAATTTTAATCAAATGATAGTAAAAAAAAATTTCTCATTTAAAAAAAAATTTAGTTTAATTGTTAAATTGAGATTGACTTCTTCCCAAATGTAAGTCCGTAAATGATCTTTATTCAAGGAAAAACATGTCATATGGTTCATAAGACATGGCAAATTTTCTTTTTCAATTTAGGTTGTCCACTTGTTTTTTACATTTAAGTCCACATATGATCCTTATTTAAGAAAAACCATGTCATCTAGTTCATCATACCACAATTTTTCATTCTCAATTTGGGTGGTTAACCTATTTCATACATTTAAGGAACACTACCTCTTAATCAATAAATTATTTTTTCTTTGTTTTTATATTAATAAGAAGGAAACTATTGTTTAAATTTCTTTTTTCTAAAGATTGAGATGACTTCATATTTTTATATTTATTTAAAATTTTATTACATTATAATTTGTATTTCTATATAAATATTAAAACTATTAGAAATTTTTTATTATTTAAAATTTATTTTTTATATATATAAATAATAAGAAAAAGAATTTTAAAATTTAATTAAAAAATAGTATATTAATTGTCTTGACATATGAATTGTTACTCAATTTTGTACACTTTAACCTCACCTAGACATAGACAACCCACCATGTAGCTGTAAAGTCCATACCAATTGCGTATGTCCCCTCAGCCTAAGCGAAGAAGCTATAGGTTGTGTCCACGTAAGAATTTGTAATCTATGCCTTTAGACCCATGCCCTCCAATCAAAGCAAAAGCCTTAGTAGATAGTCTCCATAGATCCCGACATATATACATTTATATACATTATATCAACATATGGTTCAATTTGCCCTTGTGTAAGTAATATGGTTCTTTTTCTCGAGGGGAAAATATGAGTTCCTTTCTATTTCATTGAAATCAAAGGTAAGTTGGTTACAGCTTCAGCTATTGCTGAGCTCATGGAGAAAAAACAACTATGTTCATCATCAAGCAGACTACAACTTCAGCTATTGTTGAGCACATGGATAAGATACAACTATGTTCATCATTAGTAAACAGATTGTTTTTTATCAGCTTCACATGAATATTGGACATACCTTCAAAGGGGACACTTACAACCTAGGAATATTGACTGCATCCACAGCACTACCCTTCAACAGACAGAGAATTCAAGTCTAATGCTGAAGTAGCTAATCCAAAGAAGCATTAAACAAGTGGGAACAATAACATGAGAGGATCAACCACCTCAATCATCCAAAGGATGTCAATAGCAACAACACATAAAATACTCAAGTGCTAAGGGCTAGAAAAGCTAGAAAGTATCTTGATCAGTACATTCACCATCAGTGAATTCAGTAAACTGAATCTGGCGTGAGGCCAAGGTTAATGCTTCTTTAGATAAGGTATCAGCCTTAGTATTGTGTTTTGTGTATATGTGAATAGATTTTAGCTGGATGAAGTATGGTTCCACATCGCAGATACGTTGACACCAGCCATCAAGAGCAAGTAAAGTAAGTGCTGATCTTCTATTGCACCAATTAATGATGGCAGTCGAGTCACCATGAATGTGTAGAGTGGGAAGGCCCATGGTTTTTGCACAATAAAGGAGTGTTCATAGAGAAAGTAGTTCATATCTGGTATTTGTACTTAAACTAACACCCAATTTGAAGCAGAAATAGTGGTCCTCTCATATCAAAAGATGAACACCTATACCTCCAATTTGATTGGTTAATGCCCCATCAAAGAGGCCTACAAGAAAATAAAAAATAGGTGCCAGTCCAGTAATTCTCCTTTTACTTTTCTATTGAGACAAAACAGGATAGAGGTGAAGTTGTTCCTTGATAGTATGTACACCATGGTGAATATCAGGCAGTTTGTCTTCAAATAAACATTTGTTTCTTGTCAGCCGTATTTGCCAAGTCAAAAGAAGAGGAAGATATATTAGATTATTTCCTTTGCTAATCTAAGATGAAACATTATGTGTGAAGTTATTCTCTTTCCAAAAAAAACAAATGCCAAGAGTAGATCTAATGTGAGCTGTAACCAATCTGGTAAAGTTGCAGTCATGAAATAGATGATCAACTGATTCAGAAGTTGATCTGCACAGGCAACACCAATTTGGTCCAATCCAACCTTTTTTTATTAGGTTGTCCCAAGTATGAAACCTATTTGATAGACAGAGCGAGCTAAAGCAGATAATCTTCAGTGCGATACGAAATTTCCAAATCTTGACAAAGATATCAGCTGGTCTGCTAGTGACAGAAATATTCGCAATCAACTCATACATTAAGTTGAATTTAACCGAGCGTGTCGACTTGTTATACATCCAAACCAGTGTATCAGGTGTATTGCTGATGTAGACTCCTCCATGTTGTAGCCCTTTTATATACTGAGACTAGGCTTCCTTCGATTGACCACCCAGTTCAAACTCTTCTGCAGTAATCCAATATTCTGTAGATGTCGTAGCAACCCCCCCTATTGAGAACATCTGATAGAGAAAGTATGCCATAATCTTCCAGATATAGTATGAGATCCTCTCGTAATTTAAAATTAGAAGTGAGACCAACTATAGGATCAATGCCAACTTTAATTCTTTTTCCATTCCCACTCTTCCACACCAGGCATCTAGTAATCCATGAGATGGCTCTAATAAAACCATTCCACATGTGAGAGGTGCCCTGAATCATGAAGGTTTGTTGTTGAATCTAAACATGAACTGTTAAATTTTTAAGATATTTGTGCTTGATGATCTGAGACCAAAGACCATCTCCATTGAGTACAAGCCAGAAGCTTTTGTTGCGTAAGGCCAAACTAAACCACTCAAGATTCTTTATGTTCCAGCCACCAAGATCATAAGGCTTGGAAATGGTAATCCAATCAACCAGATGATACTTATGTTTCCTCGGCGAACTCCCCCATAAAAAAATGATGATCTATCTCCTGATATAATTCAATATGGTGCTGGGCATGCATGCTAGTGAGAGCCAATACATAGCAAGACTCATTAGTACAGACATGATAAGAACAAGTCTTCCACCTATAGACAATAGCTTGTATGTCGAGTTGCTCAGTTTTTTTTCAAACTTCTATAAGAACCATCTCCAATCCTTGATACCGTAACCCAATGGTTTGAGATAGTATCCCAAGTACTTGAAACCAGAAACGAGGGGCTCAATTTTATATGGCATGAAGTTATAAATTTGAAGTTTGACCGGCTCATCAATATTACTGAATACAAAGGATGATTTGTCTGCATTGATTTCCATTCTTATAGCAGAACAGAATATATCCAAATTTTCCTTATAGTGCTGCCACTCTTCCACCGTGCCCAAGCCAAATAGAATAGCATCATCTACAAAAATTAGATGCGTGAGATGCAGACTAGGAGCTACTTTGATGCCAGATATAATACTCTTGTCAAGGGCATTGTTGGTCAATAAACTCAGACCTTCAATGACCAGTATAAAAGGAAAGGGAGAAAGGGGGAAACCCTATCTAATACCCCTCGACACTTGGAAGAAATTTGATGGGATCCCATTAATTAGTAAAGCAAAATTTGTTGAATCCACACATCCCATGATCCAATTCAAAAAGGTACTAGGGATCCCAATCTGTAAAGGTACCAATCTCAAGAAAGACCAATTGACCTTGTCAGAGGCCTTCACCAGATCAAGTTTCATTACCATCACTTTCTTTTTTTCAACCTTAATAGTATGGAGGGATTCTTGTACAATACCAATAGGTTCTATGATCTGTCTATTATGTAGGAACCCGAATTGATGCTTAGAAATAGCCTTGTCAAGAACCACGTTAAGTATGATAGCAGCTAGCTTGGAGATAGTCTTATAAATAAGATTGCACAAGGAGATGGGTCTGTACTCAACAAGAGTAGAAGGCTTGTCACACTTTGGTATCAGGGTAATAAAGGTATCATTGAGGGCTCCTATGAACATACCCTCCAATTTAGAGTGTTCCACAACTTTCAGAATGTCCAGCCCAACAAGATCAAAGAAGTGAAGGTAAAATTCAACCAACCATCCATCTGGTCCGGGAATTTTATCTTTCTTGAATCCTTTCATTACATATTCAACTTCTTGAAGAGTAAAAGTAGACATAAAAAGATCATGATCCTCCTCCTATACAAGGGAGGGAAAAATTCTGATGACATTAAGTTGAGCCTCTATATTAGTTTTACCATCATCAAAGAAAAGTTCTGAGAAATGTTGAACACCCAGAGCCTTTAGCATGGTATCATCCTCAATAGCTCCCCCACTCTGGTTATTGAGTGCCTAGATAGCTTTAGAATTTCATCTAGCTGAGGCAAAGGAGTGGAAAAATTTGGTGTTGGCATCGCCCTCCTAGATCCAGTCCACTCTGATTTTTGTAAGGATCTAATGAGCTAAAAGGGAATCCTTCCTGGCTTTTAGAAGTATAAGAGTAGTAGAGGCCTCTTTAGAGAGAATACCAGAGTGGTGAGACGAGAGGAGAGTAAGAATGGCAAAGTCAATCTTCGAGATCTCTTTTGCTCTCAAAGTGGCCTTCTATTTTTTTGAGGTCTTAACAGTATTCTTGAGTCTCTGCAACTTATAGCTAAATTAAAACATGAGTCCAATAATGGGAGCAGATGCCATCCATGAGGTAGTAATAAGAGCATCAAAGTCAGCTTTAAGGAGCCAAGCTCAATTGAATTTAAAAGGATAAAGATGACACTTCAAAGAAAAATTCCATTTGAGACACACTGGATAGTTCCGAGATTTCAGAGGGCTATGTCCAAGAGCGATAACTACCAAGGAGAGGGATAAGATGTAAGGAAGTAAGGAATCTATCAAATCTTTTTCTAACACCCTCAGAACCTACTATACCATTTCTCCATGTAGGACCAATAGTGGTGGGAGCAAGATCCACCATATTCATAGAATCTAGTAACTGAGCAAAGAACAGAGAAAGATGATCCAGTCGGGCACAGTCACCCCAAATCTCAATATTGGAGATCGTAAAGTTAAGGTCACCAACCAGTATGAGATTGGGAAAATTGAAGATACCCCCGGATACAGTTGAGTCCCAAAAAGTAGTTCTATTGGCATAGGGTCCATAGCAGTTAACAATGGAAAATATTGAATCAAGACCTTTGAAACTAGCAGAAAGAAGAATGCCAGCAAAGGAGTGAAAATATTTACACCTAATAAAACAAGGATTCCAAGCTGAGAGGATGGCCCCAGAAAGTCCAAGTGTAGCAATGGCACAATATTTCCATCCAGTGTCACATCCCCAAAATCCCCTTCAGAAATTCGGAGGAAATGGGGGTAATTTATTTTGCTTTTACTGTATGCAACAAGCCAATTGTGTTAGTCTCATAATTGTAAACATTGTTGTCATTTTCATTGTTACCGAAAAATTATACCTTTAATAAGATACATTTGAATCATTGAATCATTTATTTAGTAGGGTTACATTATATACATTTGAACATACTAAAAAAAAACTGTACTATATCATTCTTTTACATTAAGGGTTTATCAAATCACTTTAATACATAAATAGCTTATAGTGGAGCGCAACCTTTATACGAGATGCTAGGTATCCCTCAAATGGGATAGCCATTTCACATTAAACCTTTTCTTTTAATCGACTCTGACCTCCATCATAACAAGGTACTATGCATGAGTCTTGGTGTCTCTCAAGAGATATCTCAACGTCATTCAGCGCCTCAGGACATAGTTTCTACGCCCGCCCTAGAAATCATGCAACCTCAACATAATTAGTAGAACCAAATAATTAACTCCATCTCACCAAGTTTAACTATTAAAGAAATAATGCTTTATAAATAGAAAATTTATACTATCTTTCTAGATTCTTCCAATAACCTGCCATCAACAAGCCTCAGTTCTGTAACCAACACTCAATTTACATATTAGTGCTATAAAATAGGTAAACTGCATGATAATTTTCTGTAACCAAATTAAACACCACAGGTACGTCTTTAATGTTAATTTAGCCTAAGCAACTGAAAACGTGTCCACGACTTTCCACCCAATTGTAGGCTTTATTCGACATATGTTTTCCCATCTAAAGACACCCCTGAGCTGGGCGACGAATCCACTAAGGTTCAAGGTTATAAATATAAACTCTCCAATTTTCAAGTTAAGATAGCATTATAATCAGAAGGATACTTTGTCTATCAGTACGAGACCTAAAATTATTAGTCATCGTAATATTTTAAAGACATTAATCATGACTAATCCCTCATCATGGATTTATCCATATACAAAGGGCATGTCAACATTCAATTGTACTGTTACAACTTAGTACTCAAACAACCCTATTTTTTGATAGATTTGATATTGCTTAATTAGATGGAATCTGCCCAACATTTCAAAGTGTATTTCCAAAACTACTCTACTATTTATAACAACCATTATCCCTACTCGTATTTATACCCGAGAATGTCTATAAATTACCCATTACATTCAGGATGATAAGATCCTAAACCTCTACGTTGGATTTCCATCTAATAAGATAGGGACCTTCCCTTAGTTGGTTCATTCATACATAAATTGACCTCTACTCTTATACCACTTATTGTTCTCACGTTATTGCAATATACGAACCTATTGCCAAAATATAAATAAATATAATTAAGAATATATGAAGCTATTGCCAAAATATAATTAAATATAAGTCAGACAATCACGTTAACCAGGGATTTGTTTTTAATGCAGTATCTCGAAAACTCGGCTAACATCTTAATGTTTTAGAAACATCTTATAAACGCATTCGAAGAGAATCCAAATTGAGATTTATATCATCAAACATCAAACTATTTTCAGAGACTGCAGGCAGTCCAAAACTAAATCAAACTTGACTTCTTATCCATAGATAACAAGCATCAACCCATTTAAATATCTAATCTATCAAATAGGAATCGCAAGAGTCCATTCTTGCAGTAAATATGAAAATGAAATTGCAGTATAATGTATACTCAGCTCACAGTGCACTGAAAAACGAAGTCATACATACAATATAAAACTAGATTCCATAAATTGTAGGCATTATCAATCAATGCAAAGGTTGGAAGGAAGATCACTACATATGTAAAATCTAATATTGTATAGAATATCATAGCCTTTGGATCGTAGGTACTTATATATTCAGTTCACAGGCCATGAAAATCGTGGGCATTCATGCATGCAATTGAAGTAGCAGGCATACATTATTCATTTAGATCCAACGCTGATATCGTTTTAATATTTGGATTCATCTACCTTAAAAAACTTGCATACTTTTCAATATGAGTATCTATGATGCTGCCGACAATTGCTATACAATAATGTGTGGATATGCAAAACGACAAAGATCCATACTAAAGTGGTTCAATCCTCAAAGATAAAATCAGAAGGAAGATCTCATGCAAGAAGAACAGGATCTACCTTCTATGTTGTAGATAATAAAAAAAGAATTGATCTACCAATCCAAATCATAGGAACGAATCCTAGGTTCCAAATCTTGGAATTTGAAGTTACATAGTGTATATATATAAATCAAATAGCAAGTACACAACCTAGGTTCCAGATCTAGGAATCGAAGGTTAACAAAGTATAAGTCTATAAATCCAAATTGCAATATTAACTGAGTTCAGATTAGTGGCATGATAAAAAAATGCAAACACTAGTACAATTAAATACATAAATGAGGTAATCAAACAAATACCAGTATAATTTCAAAAGTAAATCACGAGAAATATCCATGGTTAGGTCTAATTACTAGATTGAAAATGCAAGATGAAGACAACATGGTATGCTTTTCATCTATGGATCTATCCCAAGCTTAGGAAACACTGGTAGCATTTCCTGTGTGGGTCTAAAAATGAAAAAAAAAAACAAATGAAGAGAACCAAATCAAATACATGAGCATTTAAATCGTGGCAAAAGTGCGCTTTGGATCCGAAAACCAAGTGCAGGAAATGATCGATCGTGGTCATTAGATCCACATAAAAACTGGAAACATTCCATTGTAGGTATAAGTAAACATTGGATCAAATATAACAGACGCGAAATCAATGCATACCTCTTTGAGATCAATTTGTACTGAATAAAAAAACCCATATGCCCACCTTTGGCCCATTTTTCATGCCTATATTGAAAGGGAAAAAAACACAAAGTTCCAAAATAACACAAGCATCCAAGACTATTTACCAAGCCTCCCTAGATTCTTTTCCCACACCTAAATAGTTCTATGTTATCAGATAAGAAAAATAAATTGCTCTCTTCTTTTTACTTTTGCTCCTCCACAGCAACATCGATCCACAGATCCCCGCGTAACCCAATGGATCGCGCCACATAATCTACAGAGAAAACCCCCGTACATGGAGTTGGCGCCCCCTCCTATGAGAGAACTTCCCTTTTTATAAATCCTTACACATTGTGATAAATGTACGCCATATGGTAAAATATTTCAACAACCAGAACATGTGGTTTGAGCCAGCAGTGACAGCGTGTAAACCTCATGATCAAGACTGTCTCTAGTAATGCTTAGGTTGCTACTATTTTTAGTTGATACACAACCCTAAAAGTATTAACAATCGACCATGATGACCAATCCCTGAAGTCCTTCAAACCGAGTGATGAGTGAAAATATCTGTCATAAATGCGCATATTAATATTGAGATTATATCATGTGCAAAAGTGTTGATTCCAACTCAAACCCACTTCACTGCTTCAACAGGGGGATCCAAGAAATATAACAAATCTTCAGTTGGAGATTATACTATATTCAGCATATCTCTAACGCCCATATAAATATGAAACAAACCAATCCATATGGTCCTGTCCCTTTTGGTTTAAAGTACTAACCCTTCCAAGGCATATCACTACTCTTTTGTTAGGTCTCCATCCACCTATTCTCAAGTGGCAATTAAAAAATGCTTATGACATAATTGTTGATATATGTATAATAGGATTTAGGAGAATTTTATTGTAAATACATTCATGCATGTGCTCAAATGAATTTAATTTCATTATACATTAATCCCATGCCTTCCTCCCTTAAAGAACTCTCTTTGGATGACTAATTACAATGCAACCCTTTCTTATTATTAAAAAAAAATATAATTTTAATATATATAAAGAGTGTAACATTTTTCTACACTTTTGATGTTATTAATAATAATTTATTTATTATAGGATTATGGTAAATAATTAACTTATTTACTAAGCACATATCCCATTAGCATTTTATGCGATTAAAGAGTCGTCTTGCAAATGCTCGACAACCAATTAATGAACATGTGATTATATTCACTCACTTTTGTCAATGGCGAAGATTTGTAACTTGCTTGTTTTTGGAATTTCATCGAAAACATAATGATGCCTACATATCATCACTATATCCCCAAATCCTTACTCATCTTTTACCTCTCCCCCTAGGGGATTCGTCCCCAATCATCGCTTTAGTCGAACATGCTTTCAGTTTCCTAGCATAATTAAATTTCATCTATAATTTAGATGAGGCTAGAATTTTCACTTACAGTTCCTTTTTACTTATGCTTCACATTCTCTGGTCATGTTTTGAGGCGATGTTACATCGAGGCTTAATAATGGAAAACAAACGAAGGGCAGTAAAATGATCACAGATTGTTTCTTGTAACAGGATAATGTTAGGATTAAGTGAAGTGAATAACTCTTTAAGGGATTTTTGTTTGGTAAGCCCTCTAAACCCACAAATTTTCATGGATAAAATCTTCATGGGTCAACCTGAATGACAGGTGACTTTGCTCTAAGTGTCTGGGAGGGAGAGTGTGTTCTGGCAGCAGCTTTGATATGAACTAAAAGTGGGGTATAAATACCTCAAGGGGCCTGAGAGGAAGTTTTATTTCCTTACTTAGACTTTCGAATAGTTACATTCTCAAATCTCATTGAGTTAAGAGAGAAGACAGAAGGTGAGATGGGGGACTTATCACTAAATATATCCAATGCTTTAAGAAGGGTTGGATCAGCAAAGGAGGGAGTAGATAAAGGACTACTAAGGGAACCAAAACAGAGAGGAGGAGAGGAATGAGTAAGGGGTGGAAAGTTATCGAGGGTAAAGTGGGGAGGAGAGGCATCTACAGGAACGAGAGAGGTATTAGAAGGAGTAGGAGAGTCAGTAGCCAGTTCACTATGTGTTCGAGAAGCTGAAAAGGCCAAAATCTCTACATAATTAATGAATTGTAGCTCACCTTTGGTAAGGTCACCAAAGGAGGTAGGAGAGGAGGAGTCATAAGGACTAGTCGGTGGAGGAATACCAAAGGAGTCAATGGTAGGAGCAATCTCTGGTTGTGAACTGAGTAAGGATGAACACTGCAGTGAAAGGGTTTGAGAGGTGTCTTGAGATAAATTCGAGTCAGTAAATCCAACACATAGGGAAATACCCTATAATAATGAAGTGCAAGATTTCCTCAAATGTCTCGTCTCATGATAGTAACTACAATGAAAGGGAATTTTCAAATAATCAAGTTTTTGGGTGATGACCACACTATTGCAGTCAATCTCAATTTCAGGTAAGAGGCCACGAGTGACATCAAGTTCGACCAGAACCTTAGCTATGTGCTTGTCAAAGATTTTGTGAAAGTCTTTCTCTAGTGACACAAACCTACCAATGGTATTAGCAATGCTAGTAAGGATAGCTTTAGACCAGAGAGGTAACGGTAGTGTCGACAAAAGGACCCACAGATGTCGTTTGATAACACGTTCTTTATTGGGGTCAAAATTCGTATGCCACCAGCTGAGGATGAGGGAGCCATTACTTGTGGTCCACTGTGAGTTAAGGATGTGAGAAGCGTCAATATCTTCGAGAAAAACAAAAACCAACCATCGATTAGCTAGAAGACTGATGGTGGGGACGTAAATAAGTATGGGTTTCCAATGGAAAGTGGCCCAAGCCACCCATTCCCCCCTATTCATAGATTAATATTCAAGGAATCCAATGAGTGCCTGGTGACAAAGTTTTGAGACTCTGTCAAGCATGACATATTTTCCAAAAAAAAAACGATGCTTATGTTCCATAGCAGTAACTATCCTGGTTCTACAGCAAGCCTGAAAATGCGGAGAGTAGGAAGAACCACCCCTAGTACCTGTAGGCAAGGGTAGTCCTGAAGAGGTCATCAAAAGCAAAGGAGATAGATAGGTAAGGTAGTAGGGTAAACCGAAACCTAAGTAGCAAGAGGTGGGAGTCACAAGAGCATGACAGGAAGCAATAAAAACCTTAGAGATAAAAAAATCCAAAAATAGCTAAACCCTAACCAGATTTGGGAGAGTAAGAAAACCCAACCTCACAGTAAAAAGAAAACCCTAATTCCCACTTTTTGGCATGGTTGGTACTAGCCCTCTAGGAAGAGGGTGAACTCCATGAAACTAAGACCACTTATGAACCGAATAAAGACTAGCAGGGACAAACATACCACAACCCAATGACTAAAAAAACATGGAGATAAATAGTATCGAAAAAGGAAAGTACTTGTTCAGTAATGGACCCAGAATGTTGTCGATGTTAGAGGTGGACAGTTGACCAAGCGCTGAAGACTTTTGGAGGACCCGACGCTAAATGCTGAGAACCATTAACCCATGGGTGAGAAACCAGGGTTCTTTCCCAGAAAATACAAACTGCCGCCAAGAAAAGTGCAAAAAACCAAGCCATGACAAACAGTGATGCAAGAAGTGTAAGGATACACTAGAATCTCCGGTCGATGGGTGAAAAAGATTAATATAAAATCCTCATGAAAGGAGATGGATGTAGGGTGGTAGAGAAAGGGTATCCGGTAGCCATAACAGATAAAACTCAAAAGAATGAGCAGAAAGTATAGCTACATCCTCACTACCACAACTGAAAGGTCGTCCAACCTTCCCAACGAGCTGACAAAGAGGCCTATAACCCTAAACCCTCCATGCTAGAAACCCTCGTAGAGTCCCTTTCCATGTAATATGTTTCTTAATGCTTTGCTTTAATCCCCTTTAAGTTCAAATTCCATACGTAGAAAATATTACACCTTTAAATATTAAAAAAATTACATCTTTATATATTTCTAACAAACTGTTATGTAATTCCATAACTTAATGATAAAATGCCTCAACCCAAAAATTAAATAACAACACCAAAAATATTGAACTTTCATTATAATGAAATATTTTTGTTTTAATTAATTAAAATATAAAACTCTTTAATTTTAACTTGAATTTAGAGTCAATATTATAAAAATTTTATTTTGTAAACATTTTATTAAACTTTTAAAATATCACACGTCCACATTCACAACATAACCACGCTTGTTCCTCATACTCAAAGATTCGAGAGAGTGATGTAACAATTGATTAACTCCCAAAGTGACATACAGTTCATTGTACAATCTTACTTTTGAAGTCATCTATGACTTATAAATGCTAAAATATTGTACTCGTCTATCTTAAATATTGAAATAATCAATAACTTACAAATGTTAAAAGTATTTTGGCATTCGATTAGGTTAGATTTATTTTGGTTTAAAATTGGTAAAAACTTTATCTCGAAAACTTTTATAAATAAGCACTTTATTTATATAAATATTTTTTATATATAGTTTTATATATTTAATATTTTTTTATTTCTTTTTAAGGATTTTGATTTAAAATATATTAAGTAGGTTGTTCTCTTATTTTAGCTTATTATTCCTTATCAAGGGAGAGATATAGTTTTACATGAAAATTGAAAGTGTAAATAAAGTTTTTTTTTACCAAATATTTTTACAATGAGTTGTAATATTTGATACAATTTTAATTTCCATTGAATGTAGCTTGGGTGGTTGGGAGGAATCATAGTTACCCTCTCTAGCTAGGTTGAATTCTTGTAAGTGACATGATACTCTTATGAGCCACTATGTAATGCTCGATGCTCTTGTGGATCCTCTTTGTTATAAATGTGTTGATGTTGTAAGATGGACATAGCCAACTATGGATGCAAGCAAGACACTTCACACATTCATTGTAAGGAATTTCACGCAGGTGGCATGAGAATTCAAGAGAGAGAAATCAATGGCTCCGGTAAACTGAATCAAGGTAAACCACCTTTGCTCTCCAAAATAGTCCACACCTTTATTTTTCAATTCCAATCATTTCTTTGTCTCGATTTGGAACCACAGCGACATCTATTGTTTTTTTATTATTGTCGTGGAAAGATTCGTGAGTAGGGTTCTACCACCTTCCCTTCCTTCGTAGACATTGTTCCATATTTCTATGAATCTGATATCTTGGTTCGTGGATCAACCTAAAAAATTCGATATGGATTTGAAACTGCACCTACCTCTATCGACTCTCGCTATCAAACTTGCTTGTTACAGTTGTATATTCTGATGTGGGTTCCACCTTTTCTTTTGATTATGGGCATATATTTTTTAACTCCGATATCGCAAGGATTTTTGCATGGGAAATATTCTTTGTCTACTTAAATAACAAAGGTAGACAATGCATTTCTCAAATGCTCACTCACACATAGGAATGGTACACAACCAATTCAATTAACTATGAAGGAAAGGGTACAATATATAGTTGAAAAATATAGACAAAAAACCAAATCCAAATCCAAAAAATATGGATCTCAAACCTCTCCATGCTAATCATGAAAAATACACATAAACCCTAATCTCAAATAATCTTTCTATCATTTCTATATTATCTCCAACATACCCCCTTAATGTAGAAATGGATTTTCTACAACCCCTAACCTAAGGACTTCAAACTAAATCTTGCGAGATGGCTTCATAAATATGTCAGTAACATTATCACTTGTGTTACAATAAATAAGTTCATTTTCCTTGGACTCAATCTAGACACAATGATGTTGCAACTCAATGTGTTTTGACTTTCCATGATAAACTGGATTGTGTGGAAATTTAACTGCACTCTGATTGTCACAATGTACATTTGTTGGTTCTTCTTGCTCTTCACCAACATCTTCAAGAACTCTCCTCAACCAAATAAATTCACATGTAGGAATGGACATGGATTTATATTCATCTTATGTTGATGATAAATAAATAGTTGGATGCTTCTTGCTACTCCATCACATGACCTTGGATCCAATTTCAAATCCATAACCTGCGATAGATCTTTTGTCATCTAGATTTCCTACCCAATCAGAATGAGAAAAACCTACCAATTGAAAATCAAATTTATCAGTATATAAAACACAAAAATTCATTGTTCCTTTGAAATATCTTCAGGCTTTGTTTGCAGCATTCCAATGATTTTTTCTTGGCTTAGCCATAAAATGATTAAGAATGCTAACTATGTATGCTATATCTGGCCTAGTAGTTGTGAGATAGTTCAAAACTTCCACCAATTTTTTTATATAAAATCCCATATGCATCTTTAGTTCCATCTTCATTACATGTTCTGATCTAAAAGAATCAATGTTTCTTTGCAATGACTCATGTTAAACTTTTAAATATTTCCCTTCATATTTTTACTTTGAGTGGTCATAGTCTTACAAGTTTCTTTCCAAACCTCAAGTCCCAAATGTGAAAATATGATTCACATCAAGATCTAGGAGCTAAGGAAATCCTCCCAATTCAACATTGCTGACAAATTATACAAAAAATGGTGAAAAGAGTGAAATTAACACATAGGGTGAGTGCACAAAGTTGAGGTACCTTTCACATGCAATGGTAGAGTGAAACAAATCAATCTTGATCCATAAAATATGAATCATCCCAAGAAATCCCGAACGCATGAAGCCTAGTCCCAAGGCTACCAACATGCATGCCAATTAGGATAGTACACAAAAACGTGCCCCTGTTTTATCAATACAAATCACCCTCCCATTTTACTTTGCAAAAACGCACCCATGTTTATTAAAACCTGTTTTATGGTTAAAATGGTTCGATCCCGTCATTTTCACCACAACATGATGCTGACTGGAGTTTCGATGAACAAGAACAAGTGAGGGCGAACGTGTTTTGTGTAAGAAAAAAGAAACAAACTCTACCTTGTGATCAACCTTGTCTTTGTGAGGTATTTTTCTCAAATCCTCTCATGCTTTTTTCCCTATATTAATTATTTTCTTTTCCCTAATTTGAAATTAAAACAAAATATTTTAATTTATATGGCCAATGGAAACAAAAACCCCAATGTAATTTACATGGCCAATGGAAACCAAAACCCCAATTTAATCATAAAAGCCAAATAATTTTGACTATTTACCAAAATTCATATGCAAAATTCACATGCGCAATGGAAACCAAAACCCCAATTAACTCATAAAAAACAAATCAATTTCACTATTTCCATATGCATATTCACAAATATGCAAAGTTTTTCAAGCACATTGCAAGTTTTCATAAGTAATTTACATGCCCAATGTAAAAAAAAAACCCAATTAACTCATAAAAAACAAATGAACTCTTCACTATTTGCATATGTATATTCTAAAGCATCATTGTGAATCCAAACCGAAATGAAAAAATATGCAAAGTTTGTCAATTAGATTGCAAGCTTGCATACAACTAAAAAAATCAAGTAGAATTCATATCTTCCCTAAAATACATAAACAAACATGGTAAATTCCTTTCCTATATCCGAAATATCAAATTTGGTTGTCCAAGAACATCAATAAACACCTTATAGTTTTGATGAAACTTCCTAATCCAAGTGTTAAAAGAAGGTATATAAGCTTCCCATGCTTAACAAATATTTCCTCTTGACTAAAGGGTACTTTTTGGTTAAGGTCAAGACAACGAAATTCAACAATAGGCTCTAATAACAACAAGATACATAGGGAGGTTGATGTGTTTGATTACATGCCAATCACATACTATCGTACATGATAGAATCCAGTGGAAATCACATTGCAACCATAAAATCCACTATACACAATTATGCATTTAATCTCTCACGGGTATATAAAAAGAGTGCATAAAACTAAAATAGCATCAAGTGGAATCCATACATCGCCCAAATTACATATAAACAAAGATCTTCTAAATAGACTTTGGAGTCCAAAAAACATCATGCTACAACAAAAAATTACATATCTAACAAAATCTTTGCTTATAATGGGATTTTATTCATCAATAGCACATTATACCACCTATTATAGGCTCTAGCAGTTTCCTCTACCCACAATTTGGGAGCTGGTCCTGTAATAGCATTAGTCAGCACCTCACAATTTTGATGAAACTTCATAATCCAAGCCTTAAAATAAGATAGAGGGGCTTCCCAATCAACATATGCACATAGGACATTTTATGTACACATTCATATAAAAAATGGAATTAATACATGAATTTCGGACATAAATTTAAAATAAAAAATGTTAAATGTTTATTCTTTACTATAAAATTCAAGATCAATTTTAAAATTTAAATAATAGGTTTAGTTTATGTATTTATTTGTCCTACAATAGTTTTATACTTTTCATTGCTTAGAGATGTCATTATATCACGTGTTTATTTTTCTAATGATATTTTATTTGTATTTATGATTGTAGTGGTTACTATGGACCACAATGACGATATATTGAGGGTTATTGGGCATCTTAGAGAGAATGGTTCTTCCTAGAGGGGTGGAGATGAGCTCCATCGCTCCTTGTCAGACTCATCGCTGAATATTGTTGATACAATCACCAAATTGAATGATTATTTGTATAGAATCACATCCTACAGGGAAAGAAAAAGCCAAGAATATGCTAATGGTTTGAGCTACAATGAGATAAGAAGCTAAAAATAACCAAAGAGACTATTTATACATTGTTTAGAGTGCTTGGGATGGATGACATTCTAGAGAGCACTGAGCCACATATTTCAATTGAGTGGTGCACGTTCCCACCCATTAGAGACCATTGGATGGATACATGGTACATGGTTTTTGAAATTCCCTTGCACAACAATAGGGAAGTACCATTGTACTTCCTCCAAAATTTTTATGCAGAGTTTGTGATAGGGAAACATGTCAACTATTTTGACATGTTGGGATTCCAAGGAGTTGGTAGGGGGATTCCTCAAAAGTGATCCAATGCTAGGAATAGAGATTCCAATGAACAAATACCTGGACCTTGTGCCTAGATACCAAGGGAATACATTCGTCTTACACATGATATGGTTGTCCACACACATGAGGCATTTTTTAGTTTACCTGAGATGGTTTCTCCTCAAACAAAAACTATTGACCAAGCAGCGCCCTCTTCCTCTGTTAGGTACAACCAATAGATTTTGGTGGTAGACTCACCATCTATTAGTGGGGATAGACCGACATCCCATGTGCCTTAGAGCGAGCCACACATGTGCACAATGTGTGGTCAATCTTGTTATGGTCCTAGACCAAGACATGGTACCTCTATGATGACTGGTGATCAGGTAAGGACATTGTTAAAATTCTATTGTTGTTTATTTTTTAATTTTTCCATATTGTAGACATATTAAAAGATTCGTAATATATGCAATTTTTACTCTTACACGAGATTGATGCCTCTCAGGGGGGTGGTAGTGCACCAAGTGTAGTTGTATTCAAGGCCCAAACAACCAACATCGAGGTAATATTTAAACATGTGCCATTTTTTTAATACATATCATTTTGTTAACGCATGTGTTAGTCTTGATTAATTTGTTAAATTGTCTAATATTTACAATTTTTGAAGTTGTAGGAACCCCATTTAGAATTGAATGTTGGAGACATTGAACCTCATCAAAATCATCCCAGGTGGAATTTATGATTACCTGAAGAATGCAAGTACATAGTTAATGACTAAATATTTTTTGAATTATTTAAATTTATTACTATCCACTCCTTTATAGATTGCTAATATTTATAAATTTTGAACTTGCAGATTCTATCTTGACCTGAAGAGGGGAAAGAATTTGCTGGAAGCAGTCCCTCCCATGGGGGAGATATTTCCCAGGAAAGGGTAAGTATATTACAACATGTTATTTTTTTAGTACATATTATTCCATACATTCCAGTCCATGTCTAACTATGGTAACATTTTATGACTACATACATCATTGCAATCCCTGCACTGCCTTTTTGGTTTGGATCTCCCCATAGTCCAAACGTAGATAAGCGGTTTGTTTACACCAGAAGACCCTATTACTAGAGAGGATTTCCATGATGATCAACCTACTCATTCCATTGTAATGTACACACTTCTAATGGAAGTTGCTGGTTAGCTTTGAATTCACATCACAACAAGCTTTTCTTAATGTTATTTTCAGATGTTTACAAGATCATGATGTAGAGTCATCTGTTCTATACCTTAGTGGGGTTGTTGATGTTGCAATCAATGTTGCATCTACAATAGGGATAAGTCACATAGAGGTACCTCTACTTTAATAGTTGTAATTGTACAATTCATTTGTATTGTCTATGGACATGCACGATGTCTAACTATTTTATCATTTGGTGAATGTAGCCACATGCTAGTCCTTTAGTGCACGAAACTGAGGTTAATGTTCAACCTACGACTCCTCTTTCTACTCAATAAACCCAGTCTCATTCTTGGGAACAAATTTTTTCGGTGAGATGTTTATTTTTCACATAATTGATTAGTAGTTTCGCATTCATGTACATGTTGATAATTGTTGAGATAATTGACATTTTTTTTATTTGCACAAAAGCGTTGCAGTGAGACTCTCTACAAGGAGGAGGAAAGCAGATACATATATACCCCGAATGGATGCAGTGAGTGTTTTTTTTATGTAGAATTGAGTCGTATTTTAAATTTTCAAACTTTGTTATTGCTGGACAGTAATAGTTCAGTTACCTAATAAAGAAATATTGGCACTAATTTGCAGTCGCTAGAGAAGCACAGTGGTCATGGATAGAGGAAACAAGCATCATGGTCAGGACAAAACAAGAGAAAGTTAGAGATTTGATGTGTTAGCCCAGGACAAATATGTATTTTTATGTACAAGAGGAAGTTAGAGTATAGGGGCATGGTCTAAGACATATGTACTTTTGTTTGCATATACATCAAAGAATTTTTTGATACATGTACATTAGCAGGCCATATAAGGGCCTTCTATGTTTTTATTATAACTTTCATGATATAAAAAATATTTCATATCAAGGCTCTTGAGATATTCATGGTTCAATCTTTTAAGTGCGATTATACACGTGTGTCCAAGAATGTTTCTATGTGTAATTTTCCCATTTTTTGATATATTTTATGATTGCGTGGAGATATCAGTTATAAATTTGAGAACAATGTGCACAATTACAATATTACATAATGACAAAAATGTACATTTCAATTAGTTTTTACCACAATCCAATTGCATATACAATGTTAAATTGTATTCACAAAGATGGAACATACCTAACACACATAAGAACCCAACACATCTAAGCAACTGATCCAACTAAGTGGAATACAAAAGCACCTTACCCACATAACAACCTAACAAAATTCTAAAGGATGCATGAAGTTGGCATGCCTAAGTGATGCACTTGTGTGGTCTACATAAATGAAATTGGTGTCTGGCATGATGTCTTTCATCTAACGAATATATAGGATACACATGAAACCTAAATATTTTCGAGTATAAGGTCTATTCAAAATAATGGTTATGATTATATCTTGGACGTTATGTATATTCTGCACATTATTTAATCATTTTGTTAATGTACATTGCATTTGATGAATGGCCTCGAGGAACACCTTTGGAAGAGATGAAAATTATGTGTGATTTTACTATAGTTAAAATTTATTGGGGAAGTACTATTCTGAGTATTGTTTATAAATTTATGTTAATGGAGTATTATTCGAAACATTCCTAGTGTGAAGATATATATTTTGTAATAATGGCGTAATAGGTTGGCCACCTGTTTCTAAACACAAACATGGTCCATTACATGGTTAATGATTTAATGGAACTGTCTTCTCTTGCATTTCATCATACCAATGCTCACATATCTTGGATGACCATGCTAAATTAATATGGAAACAACCTTCTTTCAAATTTCCAGTGTCATGAATGATATGAGATCCTAATATCAATTCACCTCCACATAAATATTGACAATTCTTTTTTCCTTGTTTAAAACAGAAGAAAAGAATATTTCTTTCTTTACAATTATGGGAAATAAATCAAGTTCAACACCTCACAATAGGTAACAAAATTCTCAACATATACACATGGAAGAATAGCTTGCAACAAGTATTTTTCCAAGAGGGGATGATAAACACTCACCTTCAGACCGACCTCTATGTGTAGAAATTTTGCATTCCCTTACTCAACAAAACCCTACTTTCCAAAATTTATCTAAAATAGGATCCCTTGTCTATGGAACCATAGTAGAGGGCTAGCCCTAGCACTATTCCGATGTCTTGAATCCAATGGATTCAAATTTTCATAGATTTGAGAAACATTCATCATTTTATGGCACGTTGAATCCCACCTCCTATAGGATTTCACAAACACCTCTTGAATCCCTACCCATGTCATAGAATGGAAAACCTGCATCAAAATAGGGTTCTTGTGGGTGACAAAAGCATGTCTAGGAATTTTCCATGTGTTGACTCTAGCCACATGTTCATGGTTGAGGAATTTGCAAAGATGACCCCCTATGTGCAAAGTTTTTACGTTCACTTACTGATCAAAACTGAAGTTTCCAAAATTGACCTAAAAAATGATCCCATGTCCTTGCACCGATATTATAGGGCCACCACTATCACTATCCTAATTTCTTGAATCCAACAAAGTTGATGATTCGTCAATCCAAGAAATTATCATCATTCTTTGTCACATTGAGTCCCACTTCTTACAAGCTTTCATGGACACCTATTGAATCCCTCCACAAGCCATCGAATACAAACTATGAATAAAAATGGGATTTCAGTGAGTCATGCAAGCACTTTTAGGAATGTTCCATGAGGGAACACTAGCCACACGTTCATATTCAATGAATTTACAAAGATGACCCCTATGTTCAAAAAGTTTGCATTCCCTTATTGAGAAAAACCCTACTTTCCAAAATTGACCTAAAAAAAGATCCCTTGTCCATGGACCCGAGCTTGAGAACCATCCCTAGAACTATCTCGATGTCCTAGATCCAATGGATTTGACCATTCGTTGATCCTAGCCGCAGCCATAATTCTATGGCATGTTTAGTCCCACCTCCTATTGACTTTCATGGACACCTGTTGAATCCCTACATGGGGCATAGAATGTAAACCTTGTATCAAAATGAGGTTGTGGTGGGTCATGCAAGCATTTTTAGGAATTTTCCATGTGGGAATTCTATCCATATGTTCACGGTCGAGGAATATGAAAATATGACCCCTGTGTGCAAAATGTTTGCATTCCCTTACTCAGGAAAACCCTAGTTTCCCAAATTGACCTAAAACAAGATCGCTTGTACATGAACCTAGAGAAAAGGGACAACCCTAGCACTATATCAAGGTCTTGAATCCAACGGAGTAGAGGTTTCATCAATTTGAGCCACAACCACCATTCTATAGCATGCTAAATCCTACCTCCTACAGAATTTCACACACACCTATTTAATCCCTACTCGGGGCATAGAATGGAAATCGTGCATAAAAAAGAGGTTCAAGTGGGTCATGCAATAATTTTTATCCATGTTCTATGTGGGAATGCTAGCCACACATTCACTTTCAAGGAATATGCAAAGTTGACCCCTATGTGCAAAAATTTGGCATTCCCTTACTAAGCAAAACCCTAGTTTCCAAAATTGACCTAAAATAGGATCCCTTATCCATGATCCCAAAGTAGAGGGCCACCCCTAGCACTATCATGATGTCCTAAATCCAACAGAGTTGACAGTTCATTGATTTGACTGACGACTATCATTTTATGATGCGTTGAGTCCCACCTCCTACAGGCTTTTAGGGACACATGTTGAATCCCTACCTAGCACATAGAATGGAAATAGTGCATCAAAATGGGGTCTCGGTGGATCTTGCAAGTGTTTTTAGGTAGTTTCCATGTGTGAAAACTATCTACACATTCACGATCAAGGAATTTGCAAAGATAACCCCTATGTGCAAAAAAATCACATTTTCTTCGTGAGCAAAACCCTAGTCTCCAAAATATAATTAAAACAAGATCCCTTGGCCATCGACCCAGAGTATATGGCTACCCCTATAACTATATGGATGTCTTGAATACAAATAAGTAAATGGTTCATCGATCTCAGCGACTACCATCAGTCTATGGAAAGTTGAAGCCCACCTCCTATAGTCTTTCAAGGATACATGTTGAATCCCTACCTCAGGCATAGAATGGAAACTGTGCATCAAAAAGGAGTTCCACTGGGTCATGCAAGTGTATTTAGGAAGGTTCCTTGTGGGAAATATAGACACATGTTCATGGTTGAGGAATATGCAAAGGTGACCCCTATGTGCAGAAATTTTACATTCCCTTAGTGAGCAAAACCCTAGTTTCCAAAATTGACCTAAAAAAATGATCCCTTCTCCATGGACCTAGAGTAGAGGGCCACCCATAGAACTATATGGATGTCCTGAATATATTGTAGTCTATGGTTTGTTGATCCAAGCCACAACCTTCATTCTATGGCACAATGAATCCCACCTCCTACACACTTTCACGGACACTTGTTGAATCCCTACTTGAGCCATAGAATAGAAACCAGGCATCAAAAAGGGCTTCTGGTGGATCATGAAAGTGTATCTAGGCATGTTCCATGTGGGAATGCTATCCACACATTCACGGTCAAGGAATTTGCAAAGCTGACCCCTATGTGAAAAAATTATGCATTCCCTTATTGAGCAAAACCCTAGTTTCCAAAATTGACTAAAAATGATCCCTTCTCAATGGACCAATATTAGAAGGCCACTCCTAGCACTATCATGATGTCCTAAATCCAATAGAGTTGACCATTCATCGATCCTAGCCACAACCATCATTCTATGGCATGTTGATTCGCACCTCCTACAAGCTTTCACAGACAGATATTTAATCCCCACCCGGGGCATTGAATGGAAACCATGCATCAACACCAGGTTTTGATCGGTCATGCAAGCATGTCTAGGAATTTTCCAAGTGAGAATTCTAGCCACACATTCATGGTCGAGGAATATGTAAAGCTGACCCTTATGTGCAAACAATTTGTGCTCCCTTACTCACCAAAACCCTAGTTTGAAAAATTGACCTAAAACAAGATCCCTTATACATGGACCCAGAGCAAAGGGAAACTTTAGCACTATCCTGATGTCCCAAATCCAATGGATTCAAATATTTTTCAATGTGATCCACAACCATCATTCTATGGCATGTTCAATCCCACTTGCTACAGGATTTCAAAGACTCTTGTTGAATCCCTACGTGGGGAATAGAATGGAAACTGTGCACCAAAATGAGGTTTGATTGGGTCATGCAAGTGTGTTTAGGGATGTTCCATGTGGTAATGCTAGCCACATGTTCATGTTCAAGGAATATGAAAATCTGAATCCTATGTGGAAAAATTTGACATTCACTTACTTAACAAAACCCTAGTTTCCAAAATTCACCTAAAATAGGATCCCTTATCCATGGACCTAGAGTAGAGGGATACCCCTAGCACTATCCTGATGTCATGAATCCAACGAAGTGGACGGTTCATCGATCCAAGTAACGAAAATCATTATATGGCACATTGAATTCCACCTCCTACAGGATTTTAGGACACCTTTTCATTCCCTACACAGGGAATAGAATGGAAACCCTACATCAAAAATAGAGTTCTAATGGGTCGTGCAAGTGTTTTTAGGAAGGTTCCATGTGGGAATGCTAGCCACATGTTCATGGTTGAGAAATTTGAATAGATGAATGATATGTCCAAAAATTTCACCTTCCCTTAGTAAGAAAAACCATAGTCTCCAAAAATGAATTAAAACAGGATCCCTTCACAATGGGCCCAAAGTAGAGGGCCACTCTTAGCACTATCCCAATGTCCTAAATCCAATGGAGTTGAAGGTTTGTCGATCTGAGCCACTACCATCATTTTATGGCACATTGAAGCAAACCTCCTACAGTATTTCAGGGACACATGTTGAATCCCTACCCAGGGCATACAATGGAAGAATGCATCAAGATAGGGTTCAGGTGGTTCATAAAAGTGTGTTTATTGAGGTTCCATGTGGAAATGCTATCCATACATTCAGGGTCCAGGAATATGAAAATTCAACCCCTATGTGCAGAAATTTGACATTTCCTTAGTGAGAAAAACCCCGGTTTCCAAACTTGACCTAAAATATGATCCCTTATCCATGGAAAACGAGTAGAGGGCCACCCCTAGAACTTTCCTGATGTCCAGAATTCAATGGATTTGATGGTTTGTTTATCCGATCCACGACCTTCATTCTATGGCACGTTGAATAACACCTCCTACAGGCTTGGAGGGACACATGTTGAATCCATACCCGGGCTGTAGAATAGAAACCGTGCATCAAAATGGGATTTCAATGGGTCATGAAAGCATGTTTAGGAATGTTCCATGTCGAAATGCTAGAAATAAATTCACGATCGAGGAATTTACAAATCTAACCCCTATGTGTAAAACGTTTACATTCCTTTATTGAGAAAAACCCTAGTTTCTAAAATTGACCTAAAAAATGATCCCTTGTCCATTAACCTATATTAGAGGGTCACCCCTAGCACTATCCAAATGTCCCGAATCCAATGGATTCAATAGTTCATTGATCCCAGACACAACCATCATTTTATCAAATGTTGAATACCACCTCCTATAGGCTTTTACGTACACCCATTGAATCTCTACCCAGGTCATAGAATGGAAATCATGCATCAAAACGAGGTTTTGGTGGGTCATGCTAGCATGTTTAGGAAGTTTCCATTTGGAAATTATAGCCACATGTTCATGGTCGAGGAATATTCAAAGCTGACCCCTAGGTGCAAATATTTTGCATTCTGTTACTTAGCAAAACCATAGTTTCCAAAATTGACCTAAAACAAGATCCCTTGTACATGGACCCAGAGTATAGGGACACCCTTAGCACTATCTCAATGTCCTAAATCTAATGGATTTTATGGTTCATTGATCTGATCCACGAACATCATTCTATGGCACATTTAATCCCACCTCCTACGGTATTTCACAGACACTTGTTGAATCCCTTCCTGGGGTATAGAATGGAAACCATGCATCAAAACAAGGTTCTAGTGGGTCATGAAAGCCTATTTAGGCATGTTCCATGTGGTAATTCAAGCCACACATTCATGCTTAAGGAATATGCAAATTCGACCCCTATGTGCAAAAATTTGACATTCCGTTACTCAGCAAAACCCTAGTTTCCAAAATTGATGTAAAATAGGATCTCTTATCCATGGACCAAGAGTAGAGGGAAACCCCTACCATTATTCTAATGTCCTGAATCCAACGGAGTTAACAGTTCATCGATCTGAGTGACGACCATCATTCTATGGAACGTTGAATCCCATCTCCTACAAGCTTTCAGGGACACCTCTTGAATTCCTACCCAGGGCATAGAATGGAAACCATGCATCACAATGAGGTTCCAGTGCATCATGCAAGTGTTTTTAGGTAGGTTCCATTTTGGGAACTCTAGCCCTCACATTCATGGTTGAGGAATTTGGAAAGATGACCCCTATGTGCAAAAATTTCACATTCGCTTACTCAACAAAACCCTAGTCTCCAAAATTGACTTAAAATATGATCCCTTGCCCATGTAACAAGACTATAGTGCAACCCATTGAAATATCTCGATGTCCACTACCATCATTATATGGCATGTTGAATCCCACCACCTACAAGATTTCAGGGACACCTGTTGAATCCCTAACTAGGGCATAGAATGGAAACTGTGCATCAAAACAATGTTCTGATGGGTCATGAAGTGTGTTTAGGTAGGTTCCATGTGGGAACAGTAGCCACACTTTCACAACTAAGGAATATGCAAAGTTGACCCCTATCTACAGAAATTTGACATTCCCTTAGTGAGGAAAAACCTAGTTTCCAAAATTGGTCTAAAACATGATCCCTTGTCCATGTACCCATAGTAGAGGGACACCCCTAGTACAATACTGATGTCCTAAATCCAACGGATTTGATGGTTTGTTGATCCAAGCCAAGACCTTAGTTTTATGGCACGTTGAATCCCAACTCCTATAGGATTTCAGGGACACCTGTTGAATCCCTACTTGGGGCATATAATGGAAACCATGCATCAGAATGAGGTTTAGGTGGGTCCTACAAGCATGTTTAGGTTGGTTCCATGTGGGAATGCTAGCCACATGTTCAAGGTCAAGGAGTATGCGAAGCTAACCCCTATGTGAAAACATTCGACATTCCCTTATGGAGCGAATTATGGTTTCTATGGTTTAAAATGCAAACTATGGTTTATGGTGCAAACTAGAGTTACTAGGATTGGCTATAGGGTTTGTAATATAGTATTGGAAATGATTATTATGCTAGGATTACCAGTCCTTAACTGCATGGCTCCCGTGGAGAAACAAATTATTGGATTCAAGGAGATAATTATCGGATTCAAGGAGATGTCCTTATAGGATCAACTTCGAGATTCATGGGAAATGCAATAGACATATCCTAGATAGAGTGGTAGATAATGGTATTTGGCTATACAGCATGAGTCATGCAAGTATCAATATAATACAACAAATCCATGATGAATCTCAAGTGCAATTTATCAAGTTGTGGAAGTATTTTGAATTTATCAATCTATCAAGCTGTAAATAATCAATGAGACCATGAAACGAAAATATCTAACTACCACATACTTGACTACCTACCTATGGTAATTTTACTAGACCACCGGGATCACCTCTAATAGAAATGGTATCCTTTAGCCTCTCATGATCGAAGTAAGGAAACACATATAATGACTTTGATGAGTTATTTATTGGTGTTATTTGCAGCTTGAGGTCTGTTCCAATAACTAGTTTGGTATAATGGTATACAATTTGACCTGGCCTATAATCTTCAAATACATAACCTTTTTTCTTTCGTGCATGGGAAATCTATGTCAAATATTGTCCTTTGCTAACCCTCAACCCAATTGGAAGATGATTTCCCTCAGAGTCGCTTAATGAGACAATGAGGGTCTTCTTCCCATCCAAGCAATGTGCCAGCCAGTAGTTAGTGTGCCATTTATTTCCTCTCAGGGAAACCACTGCGTATATGTTCCTTGCATAAAATAAAGTGTAGACCTAGGATTCAGATAACTAAACACAACTAGTCATCAAACATTTCAAAGCTATCAAAATAACAGTCGAACCTGGTTGTATGAGATCTAAAATGTGGTCATAGTCATGTGAAATACTCAATTGAACCTCCTCCAATTGGGATAATTCTGTAGTTATTTGTCAACCAATGGTGAGTGATACATGATCATAGCATTCAACCCAATCTATGGATTCATAGTTGTCCCATTCACCACTGCTACATGGATAACAAAAACAAGAGATTTTCCTTATCCACATTTCAACTATAGCATTGTCTAACGTTCTAAATGAATGGAATGCACAAGTTCCTTGGATGGTATTTCACTCATATAGGTGTGATAAACCTACATCAACCACCTCCCAAAAGTATCTATGTATATGTGATTTTTGAGATTATTGGTCTTTTTTCCTTCTACCTCCCTGCCCCATCACTGAAGAAGACCATGCAACAATGGTCTTTGCATATCGGATGAGCAAAATAGTTGTGAATTTCATATATTTCCTATGTAATGCAGTCTTGACGCATGATCCTGCTTCATCATGTTCCCCTTTTCCATGTCCAGTCTCAAAATGGTTCCAAATATGTGGCACCTGGTACCTCTTGTTGAGAATACACAACCATTGGAAGACACAGAAGTTTTTGAATTACCCTGCACAACCCTCAGACCAAATCCAATGTTGTTACATCTGTATATTGTTATCCTCTAGGTGATTGTATACCAATTGAAAGATGTGTTGTGTAAAATCCAAGTCCTGACACCTGTCAGCACTTATGTAAAAGTGATACTAAGTTCAATATAGCCCTTTTCTCTGGAGTACTATCTATTGCATGTCTACAGGTGATATGGCCATTATGCTGACCTGGTATGAGTAATAATATTTACCCTGAATTTTATTTTATGGTTGAAGAGTGTAGTTTTATGCAAAATAGACCACTGACAATATAGTTCTAATAGGAAATGTATCCCTACACGTTCTAAAATGCTCATATTTCCAATGAGCCACATTTACATGCTTTGCATATTGTTGTGTCTTTTCAAATAACTCCTCTATGAAGTTGCATACCAGTACCTGGTAGATAAATAATAAAGATGTACACATCAATAGCTTCTTACATATATGAAGTAGTAATACATGAAAAAAAAATACTATTCAGGAGCTCATTACTAACTTGAGAGGTTGCCAATTGTAGTTTTTTTCTTTCATTCCCTCCATCGATATCATACGTGACATATTTGAATGATTGCAAGTTCATGTCATGTCTCCCACTTTCATCCTAATCGGTGACATGTATGCATTTGTCCAAAAATTTCATTCCACCACATTCTAGGCATGTCCCATGTATGCAAGGCCTTTGATAAAATGTGGAACCTTCTGTACTTCTACACAAAATTCTATGGATAAAGTCTCTAGATGATGTCGGTGCAAATTTAGTTGAGCATTCCTCAACAAGAGTGTTATACAATACACAAAATATATGTATATATGTGTCATAATAATAAGAGTACTCAATGTGATGTTGAAAACAACATGTATTATGAGTTGTGTTTATTTTGACATACGATGGTTTACATTTCTCAAAGAATCTTTCGCCCAAGTTAAGTTCATTATGTTCATGCCTAAATCTCTCATATAATTCTATTTGTGTCATGTGAAGAAAATTTTTAATGTGGGGCTCACAATCCCTTGAACGCATTCTCAATTTTAGTACATATTTTTGGTTGGATGAAGGTCTAGTATTTTCATGCCAAAACTCTTGCACCAGTCCCTTTACCACATCAATGAGATTCATACTGGAACGTGGAAACCTACCAATGAAGGACCAGACATATGTTTGACCAAATTCAAGTTGTTCTCTTCTAGAACAATACCTATGGAGTGCTTTGATATCCAATACTACAATTTTATATGTAGGCTTAAGAAGTTGAAGGGCCTTGGTGCTTTTGTTCAAGATTGATTATGACAACACATGACAAGTTTCATTGCGATCCTTTGAACGCGGTTTCTTTTCGATAGTACTAAATGCATCTACTAAACTTTTGACAACATGAGAACTTGGTTCAGAACTGTTTATCATCTTTATCATTAAGTTTTTCCTAACAACAGTCATAGACTTATATTTTAACAATGATATAAATAATATAGATTTATCTACATCACATTAAGAATCAAAATAGTTGACAGGTATCTGTTGAGATTGATATGCAATAATGTGTTTAGACAACGCACCTTCAAGCGAACCAATGAGACTTTCATTGATTCATATAAATTTTGTATTTCTTCAGCTTGAAGTTGCTAATGGAGATAGGGAGGTTGGAACTGCACCCTGTACCATATCACCCAGTCAGTCTGGCATTTGAACATGAGTTTCATGTCCTTTTATGTCTTCATTTTGATTGCATGGTGGCAATTGGAAATCCTCATGGGTGGTCTAAACAACATTGTCTTCTGTGAGCATACGTTCAACATTAAACGTCTCTCTAACTTCCTCACTTGTATATCCACATCAAATTAAATATTCAAAGGTTTCTAGTGGCCTTGAAGTGCACCTAAATTTTACTCCTTCATCAATACCATGCAATGCTCATTCTTCTACTAATATGGATACCGAAGGTCCCTCGATTAAATTCTTTTGTATTTCTTGATGTCGATTGGTAGGAAGAACTATGGAATACTCAACAACCTGAATTGGTTGAGTGTCCATAGAGTGTCTTCAATTCATCATGTCATTTCTTTTATTCTCTCTAATTTCTTCAAGGATATCATTGGGTATCCTCTTCCTTACTGGTTTTCCTTCTCGATTACGTGAGTTTACCATCACGAAAATGATCAATGATATATGGTGCTACTCAATGGGAGATTACCAAAGATTGGTTTATTTATTGCTCAATTGTTTCTAAATACTCAAATTAAGGGGAACATTGGGAGGAAGGTTTCCTTGGATAGCTCCTCAATGGTACTCTTCAATGGGAGATTCCCCAAGATTGGTTTCTTTCTTTCTCAATTGTGTATAGATACTCAAGTTAGGGGGGATATTGGGAAGAATGATTCCTTTTATATCTCTTAAATTGCAAGAAAAAAAATGGTAGAGATGCTCTATGGTGCTCCTCAATGGGAAATTCCCCAAGCTTGATTTATTTCTTGCTCAGTTGTGTCTACATACTCCACCATAATTACCAAGTTAATGTTTCCTTCGCTAGCTCCTCAATTGAAAAAAAACCAATGGTGGAGATGCTCTATAGTCCTCCTCAATGGGAAATTCCCCAAGCTTGGTTTATTTCTTTCTCAATTGTGTGTACATACTCCACCACAATGACCAAGTTAATTTTCCCTTTGCTAGATGCTCAATTGAAAGAAAAAAAATGGTGGAGATTCTCTATGGTTCTCCTCAATGGGAGTTTCCCCAAGCTTAGTTTATTTCTTTCTCAATTGTCTCTACATACTCCACCACAATGACCAAGTTAATGTTTCCTTTGTTAGATCCTTAATTGCAAGAAAAGCAATGGTGGAGATGCTCTATCATGCTCCTCAATGGGAGATTCCCAAGCTTGGTTTCTTTATTGCTCAATTAATTCTTTATTTCTTGCTCCTCAATGTATACCATTCTCCAATCAATACTCAAACACTTGTGATGGATATGCTTGATGTCAAAAACAAAATTTAATGTGATAATATGGTGAAGAACAAAATGAATGCACTATCTGCAACCTGAAATTGCACGCTGAAACTTGTGTAAAATATGATAGAGTGTTTCTCAAATAGGAACTATTGTTTATATTGAGACAAAATGTGCATGCATGATTGTTAACAAAAAGAGGGGCGTGTTTCGACCACATAAAATGAGTGCACATTTTACTCGAATAGTTTTTAGGAGCATTTAAGTAGGTAGTTGCACGGCTAAGGGATCATTCAATGTTTAGGGGGAATTAACAAGAACTCCCTTAGTCTTTGTGTGTTAACATCCCCCCTATCTTCAACCTAACTATATTGTTTCAAACTCAAGGGGTGTGTGTGTGAAAGAGATAGGTTAGGGGGTTTTAGTGGTAAGGGGAGACATTGGGATGTGTTTGTGAGAGAGAGAGATAGGTTAGGGGGTGCTAAAGGTAAGGGGAGACATAGGGATGTGTGTGTGTGTGTTAGAGATATAGGTTAGGGGGTCTTAGTTGTAAGGGGAGACATAGGGATGTGTGTGTGTGTTCATGTATTTGTAACTTGAGAATGTATTCATCTATGTATCTTATGTATTGTGACTTGATGTTTACTTCGAGATGTATCTATTATGTAATTGAGTCATGTTGCCATGACTTGATGCTCTAATCGGGAGAATCAATAATGTAAACAAGTCATGTCAATTCATAGTGGGTAACCCTCCAATTGTGTAAGGGTTAAAGTCCCCGCAGTTCTGGGGCACTAGGGTTATTAGACTCTCCTAGTAGAGGTCGGCCCTAGTAGGGTTTTAGTCATGTCGATATTAGTATAAATAGAGAGTTGAGGTCTCTATTTAGTACACATCACTCACACACTCAAGTGTAGTGCATAGTTGAGGAAGGAGAAGACACTGGGCCTAGACAAGAAGAAGATTACTGCTGTCGAGAGTGCATCTTACTGTTTTGTGGTTTTACATCTTGTGTTGGTTCTATCTCTGAGAAAGTTGCAGGGTTTTCTCCATTTATGGTTTCCCCAATGAAAATCATTGTGTTCATTGTCTCTTGTGCTTGATTGGTGTACTTGGTGTTCTCTCATTAAAGATCCTAACATAATGCTAGCTTAATGTTGAAAAACTAACATGGTATCAGAGCTAACCTGAGAAGAAGACACTGTGCAGCTATGGGAACTAGGGATTCCTAGTTTGTGGATATTCCTCCACAGATTTTCAGAAAAAATAAGGTGGAATAACTCTCCTCCTTAGGGTGCATATTTTTGTCGAAGCAAAATCCAATTATGAGGTTTTTTAGTTTTGGACCTGTCACTACTGTCGAAAATTAGGGCTTTTCACAGAAGAGGAATTTTTTAGTGAGCCCAGGCCTGGATTGATCTCCTCCCCATAGTCAAAGTTAGGGAAAAATTTCAAGGCATTTGGGTGGATAGAACTCGAAAAAGCAAAACCCTAATTTTCTCCTAAACCAGCTCTGCAAGATTTCAGCTCAAGTTTCAGATCTAACATCTTGAACCTGGTAAGATCTAAAAGCTTCTGTATTTCCATTTGAGGTTCTCAGTTAAGATGTCTCATCATACCAAGCTTGATGAAAATCTTAAGGGAGCTGATAACTTCTGAGCTTGGAAGTATAGGATCTCCCTGGTCCTGGAAGAAAATGAGTTAGACTCCTACATCCATGAAGCACGACACTATGCAAGGAATTGTACTAACAAATAGAAGATAGTAAAGAAGAGCAACAAAAGAAGACATCATGCTCATGCTGTAGAGGATGATGAGCCATCCAAGAAGAGATCCAGATATGAAAGTGAAGATTATTCAAGTGAGGATGAATATGTTCTAATATCCGCTCTCACATGTAACATTACTCATGGAAGTGATGATTGGCTTATAGACAATGGGGCTTCCAAACATATGAATGGAATCAAGGAATCCTTTGTGAGACTGTCAGAACATGAATCACCTCACAAGGACTCAAGAAGAACCTTCTCTCCATATCAACATTTGATGCAAAAGGAATGCGGGTTGCATTCATAGATGGTCAAGTCATCATGTGGCCAAAAGGAAAGAGTATCGATGATGCGGTAGTGATTGGAGAACAAGAAGGAAGATTATACAAATTAAAGGGCCATCCAAAACAAGCCTTGGTCCATGAAATAGTAGAGCCAAGTGAACTTTTTCATAGAAGGATTTTGCATGTGCATTACAGAGCACTACCTATTGCAAGCAAAGCTGTCGAAGCTCTTCCAGAAATCCAAGCAAAACATGATGGGGTATGCAAAGGACGTGCGAAAGGAAAGAATACAAAGAATAAATTTCCAAGCAGTGAAAGCAAAGCAAAAGGAATCTTGTAAATCATCCACTCCGATGTATGTGGTCCTATGTCATCAAACTCTCTAAGCAGGTATGCATATTATGTTTATTTTATTGATGATTGTTCTAGGAAGACATGCATTTACTTCATGAAGAACAAAGACAAAGTATTTATTAAGTTCAAGGAATTCAAAGCCTTGATCAAGAACCATACTGAAAAGAATATGAAGACCATTCGATCAGATAATGGTGGAGAATTCACTTCAAATGAATTCAAAGAGATATGAAAAGAATCAGGGATTAAGAGGGAGTTTTCCACTCCTTATAATCCACAACAGAATGGGATTGTGGAACAAAAGAATAGAACTATCATGGAAGCTACAAAATAAATTATTCATGATCAAGATCTTCCTATGCATCTTTGGGAAGAAGCTGCCAAAACAATAGTGTATGTACAAAACCGTACTCCAGATAGAGTACTTGAGAACAAGACTCCTGAAGAAGTATTCTCTAGCAAGAAACTAGAATTTATCCATCTCGGAATATTTGGTTGTCTTGTGTACATCCACATTCCAAAAGAGAAGAGGAATAAATTAGATCCTTTAGGAAAGAAGGGTATATTTGTGGGATACTCTGAAAGCTCGAAGGCTTATAGAATACATTTCCTAGGATACAAGAAGATTGACATCAGCAAGGATGTGACATTTGATGAAGACACAGCTTACAACAAATCTAGAAACAGACTTGCTGAAGAACCTGAAGAAGCAGAAGTACCCATAATTCATGATACAACCATGAATGAAGAAACTTGAGAAGAAGATTGAGAATTTGAAGATGGCACAAAGACCTGGAGATCCACCTTTGGAGAAGAACACTCATAAGAGGAAACCTGCTTGGGTACGAGAACTTATCCAAGGTGTGGAAAGATATGGGGCTCCAGAATAGAATCACAGAGAAAGAAAAAGGACCAAATCATGTTCGGGGTATGTAGCTTTACTATGTGATTTCATTGATAAAGAACCTTACAGTTATGAAGAAGCGACAAAATGGAAAGAATGGAAGGATGCTATGATCAGAGAGTACCAATTGATCTTGGAGAATGATTTTTGGGATGTTGTCTCAAGACCAAAAAGGAAGTTAGTTGTAACTTCCAAATGGATATACAAGATCAAACATGCTGCAGATGGTAGCATTGAAAAATATAAGGCAAGATTTCTAGCTCAGGGTTTCTCTCAAAAAGAAGGAATAGACTATAAAGAAACCTTTGCACCTGTAGCCAGATACACTTCTATCAAATCAGTACTTGCTCTGGCTACAGTGATGAAATGGAAGATACACCAGATGGATGTCAAGACTGCTTTCTTGAATGGTGTAGTGGAAGAGGAAGTGTATGTAGATTAACCACTTGGTTTTGAGACACATGACAGGGAGTCTAATGTATGCAGATTGAAGAAATCCCTATACAGTTTCAAACAGGCACCCAGGACATGGTACAGTGGAATTGATAGCTTTCTATCCAGTTTGGGCTTTAGCAAGAGTAAAACAGATTCCAACCTTTACTACAAGGTTGAACATGGCAACCCAGTGATGCTTCTACTATATGTAGACGATCTGTTCGTGACAGGTATGGATGGGTTGATTACTGATACGAAGAGAAAGATTGTTGCTGAGTTTGAGATGAAGGACTTGGGTACGATGCATTACTTTCTAGGTATAAAGATGTGGCAGAGTGCATATGGAATCTTCCTTGGACAAGGGAAGTATGTAGTAGAGATCCTTAAGAGGTTTGGGATGATGGACTACAAGACTATGGCCACACCTATGGCATCGAACCTGAAGCTATTGAGTGATGCTTTTTCAGAATTGGTTGATGCTACAATGTATCATCAGATGATTGGGTCATTGATGTAACTGGCGAAAACGAGACCAGAAATTTGCTTTGTTGTGAACACCTTGAGCCATTTCTTAACAGATCTGAGAAATGTTCACTTGATTGCTGCAAAGCATATTCTGAGGTACGTGAGGGGTATATTTGATTATGGGCTTAAGTATGATGTGAATGAGAAGATTAACCTGGAGGGTTATGTTGATTCAGATTGGGAAGGAAGTGCCATTGATAGGAAGAGCACTTTAGGGTGTTGCTTTAGGTGTGATCTCTTGGTTTAGCAAGAAGCAATCCTGTGTGGCACTGAGTACAGCTGAAGCAGAGTATGTCGCAGCTTGTTCAACTAGTTGTGAGGAAGTATGGCTGAGGAAGCTACTGTCTAATTTATTTGATATTCAGATGGATGCTACTTGTATACATTGTGACAACTAGAGTTGCATGAAGTTATTAGAGAATCCAGTGTTCCATGAAAAGTCGAAGCACATCGAGATCAAGTATCACTATATCAGGGATATGGTGCAGAGAGGAGCAGTGAAGCTCCAATATGTTGCGATGGAGGAACAAATAGCTAATGTGTTAACAAATCCATTAGCCAGAGTGAAGTTCGAGTACTTTAGGGAGAAGCTTAGTGTTCTCCAGATCGAGGCTTCCTCCAAGGGAAAATGATGAGTCCCAAAGCCATTCTGATGAGCAGTTTAGATGTAAGGGCTGAGCCATTCTTTCATGGTGAGAGGATTCAGTTCCTTCCATGTCAGATATGAGTGCTATGATCCAAATCCATTCTGACGAGCAAGTCAGATGTAAGGGTTGATCCATTCTGTCATTGTGAGAGGATTCAGTTCCTTCCATGTCAGATATAAGTGTTGGCCATTCTCTCAAGTAGGATAGATATAAGGGTAATTGCCACTCTCTGGGATAGTGGGGGCACCTGGTCTATTACAAGGTAGCTCAGTCCGGGACTGGGGACCTTTCTGACAAGGGTGGAGGATTTGGTTCCTTCCAGGTCAGTTGTGAGTGCATGCCATTCTATCATGGTAAGAATATTCAGTTCCTTCCATGTCAGATGTAAGTGTGGGCCATTCTGTCATGGTGGGAGGATTTAGTTCCTTCCATGTCATACATAAGTGCAGGCCATTCTGTCATGGTGAGAGGATTCAGTTCTTTCCATGTTAGATGTAAGTGCAGGCCATTATGTCATGGTGAGAGGATTCAGTTCCTTCCATGTTAGATGTAAGTGCGGGCCATTCTGTCATGATCAGAGGATTTAGTTCCTTCCATGTCAGATGTAAGTGTGGGCCATTCTGTCATGGTGAGAGGATTCTATTCCTTCCATGTGAGATGTGAGTGCTGGGCCTTTCTGATGTGATTGTAGGTTACTACATGATCATATGTGAGTGCTAGGTGTGCCTTTCTAATGAGTAGGTCAGATATAACTGTTGGGAATTCCTTTCTGATGAGTAGGTTAGATGTAAGTTCTAGGCAAAGACCTACCTGATGGCTAGGCCTACAACTAGCATAAAAGAGGGTTGGCTCTGTAGAACTTCCTATGACGAGATAGTACTCATGATGATGACCAGATGAGATCTAGATCAGGCTATGATCTAGATCGAGTTATGATGACTCCGAGAGATCCAGATCGAGTGATGATCTAGATCCAGTAGTGCTGATCCATATCGAGAGACGATCCAGATACAGTGATGATGATCCAGATCGAGTGATGATCCAAATCTAGTCCAGTGATGATGATCCAGATCGAGTGATGATCTAGATCCAGTCTAGTGATGATGATCCGAATCAAGTGATGATCTAGATCCAGTGATGTTGATCTATATCGAGAGATGATATAGATCTAGTGATTGTGGAAATTGAACCCAGTGATAGAACTATTTTACTCACAGCAATTATCAATTGTACATGCAAAATCACTCACAAAAGAGACTGAATATGGAGCTGAACACTAAACTGTATTAACCCAGTGTACAATAGCCAACCCTGTAACATAATAGGTTGCTGCACTAAATAATTACATAAGGGATTCAAATGCATGAGGAGGCAATTCGAATCTAGTCAAAAGCAGGCTTACTAAAATTAAGCAATTCCCCCATAGGTGCATAAAGTAGTTTCCAAATCAGCTAAGGAGCTCACAAATTGGAAAAAGCACTTAGGCAAGCTAAATACTGATGGAATGACAACTCATACATGCTTTTCATAGGAGAAAAGAGTGGAGGATGTGGAGGACAAAAAACTAGTTCACCTCACCTAGTCAAACTTTCCTAATTGCCTTAAAGCACTGAAAAAGCAGGCAATAAAACAGAAAAAGCAAAAAGGACGCCTTGGAGGCCAGGAATAAAGCAGAATTGATTCCTTGAGGTTTCCCAAGTGATCCATGAGTCAAAATAGGCAAGTTTGACCACTATGGATAGGTAAATGACAACTTGCATAAGGTGGAATCATGAGACTAGGCAAATAAGACAAAAATGATTAATTTAATGTCTAAGGTAGCTAACTATGGGTTGATTATTCTAACACCCCACGTTAAGCCTGACTTATGAGTAATATATTAGAAAATTATAGAGCCCAGCAACAAGGCTTAGTCACCCTTTACATACTGCATGTCCATTTAACCAAGGAAAGAGGCAAAAACCACATGGGAAAATCCTCCCTTAAACATGGACTGTAAAACAAAATTTGGAAATCTTGTCTTCACTCATGCTTCACAGCATGATCAGAAATCCCCAGCAGTGATTTGATATTTCTGAATGTCTTCTCACAAAATGCTTTGGTGAAGATATCAGCTACTTGTTCTGAAGATGAACATAAGAGTAGGTGAATGGTGTCATCATGCACAAGCTCTCTGATGTAGTGCATATGGATCTCAATGTGTTTGGCTCTCTGCTTCTAAATTGGATCATTGTAGATTTGAATGGTACTCTGGTTATCATAGTATATGGTAGTTGAGTACTCTGATTCGAAGCCACACTCTCCAAGTAACCCCTGCAACCATAAACATTGAGTTGTTGTATTTACAACTCCTCTGTACTCTACTTCTGTAGATGAGAGTGCAATGGCACTATGTTTCTTCATTGACTAGCTGATTGGCCCTTATGCAAGCATGAACGCATATCCTAATGTGGAATTTCTATCTGTTCTATCACCTTCCCAATCACTGTCAGTAAACCTATTCAAATCAAGATCAGATTTTGCTTTGTAGAAGATCCCATGTGTCCTTGTTCCCTGAACAAAGTTAAGGATCCTTTTGGCTGCTTTCCAATGGATCTCATGAGGCTGATCCATGTATATAGAAGCCACACTTACTGCATAAGAAATATCAGGTCTAGTATGTGTAAGATACAACAAAAATCCAATCAATTTCCTATACAGTGTATTGTTTACCATAGGTGAAGAATCAGCTTCTTCCAGCTTCACTCCTGAAAGGAAAGGAGTTTTGCTTGGTTTGCAGTCCTTCATTCTGAATTTGTTCACCAAATCCAAGGCATACTTGGACTGATGCACCTTGATTCCATTTTTGGTTTGAGCTATCTCAGGCCCCAAGAATTGGCTTAAGATCCCCAAATCTGTCATGGAGAAGGCTTGGTTCATTGCACCCTTCAAGGAAGCAATATCATCCTTTGAGCTTCTTGTAATGAGAAGGTCATCAACATATAACACAATGATCATTAATGAACCACTAATTAACTTCAAATATACATTTGGATCTGATTTGCACCAAACAAAATTCAGTGATAGCAAGAAGCTATCAATTTTGGCATACCAAGCCCTAGGGGCTTGCTTTAGCCCATACAATGACTTTCTCAACCTGCACACAAGAGATGGGTTAGTAGAAAATCCTTAATGCTGCTGCATGTATATCTCTTCAGTGAGATATCCATTCAGAAAGGCACACTTTACATCCATGTGATGTACCTCCCATTGCTTTGAGGCTGCAATGGCTAAGGATAGCCTGATGGAATCCATCTTTGCCACTGGTGCAAAGGTCTCATTGTAATCTATGCCATGAAACTGTGAGTAGCCCTTGTCTACCAATATAGCCTTGTACTTCATAGGTGAACCATCAGAAGCAAATTTGGTCTTGTAGACCCACTTACACTGAACTAGCTTCCTCCCTGGGGGAAGATCCACTAGCTCCCATGTGTTGCTCTTCTGGAGTGAGATGAACTCTTCCTTCATGGATGATTGCCATCTTGGATCTCTTGCTGCATATTCATATGTCTGAGAATTTTATTCCACCATCAGATATCATTTCTCAGCAAACATAGGATCCTTCATGCACAGACCAACCTCAAATTGAGATCTAGTCCTCCTGCGGTCATTGGGATTCCCTACTAGCTCTCCTGCTACATGAAGAGTCTTGGATGCCCATTTTGGCCTTGTAGGGATGTTAGGATCTGCAATAAATGCATCACTATCAGACATATCAGAATCAACATGTTCAACAATCTCTTCACTTACTTTCAGAGGATCTGGTGGTGAAGAGGCTTCTCCAACTTCCACTACTGCTAGGGGTTCTTCTTGAAACTATACACACCTTTCAATGAAAGATTTGTTTGTGATCAAATTGATCATCTTGTAAACTTTTGAATCTTCATAGTACCCAACAAATAGACACTCTTGGCTTTGGGGCTGCAAAGCCTTCCTCTTTTCTGTTGGAATTCTAGCCCAAGCCTTTGACCCAAAAATCCTGAAATGGGTCACATCTGGCTTATGCCCACTCCATGCCTCGAAAGGAGTCATACCATAAAGTTGTTTATGAGGCACCCTATTTTGGATATAGGATGCACAGTTTATAGCTTCGGCCCAGTACTTTGGTGGCAAATTTTTGGCCTCCATCATGCATGTTGCCATCTCCTTAAGTGATCTATTCTTCCTCTCAGCAACACCATTCTGCTGTGGTGTGTAAGGGATAGAATGCTGCATCTAAATACCCGCATATGCACAATATTGAATAAAATCAGAATTGAAATACTCACCACCATTGTCAGATCTGAGGACCTTGAGTTTTCTCCCAGACTGGTTTTCAACCGAAGCCTTAGAGACTTTGAAGCGGCCAAAAATTTCAGACTTGTGTTTCAGGAAGTAAACCCAGCAATACCTGGAAAATTCATCTATAAAAGTCAATGCATATTTGGCCTAAATCATGGACATATGAGGGAATGGGCCAACAACATCAATGTGGATCAACTCGAGGGGTAAAGAGGTTCTCTCATGACTAGCTCTCTCAAATTTATGCTGACTGGAAGTTTTCCTAGGATACAACCTTGGCAGACTCCTTTGGAAAATTTTATCTTGGGAAACCCTATGACCATCTCTTTTTCACTAAGATCAGAAAGATACTTGTAATTTAGGTGGCCAAATATTTCATGCCAAAGCTTACTTTCCTCATTAGCATGAATCAGAAGAGCAGAGGGGTTTGAGTAGGGTAGGAAGTGTGAGAACATGTATACCTTCGAAGTATGATTTGCAACTCCTTTAGCAATGAATTTACCACTTGAGATCTCTATGATCTCAACTTCATCAAGGGAGAATATGACCTTCTCTGGAGACCTAGTGTGAGTCATCTACAATGATAAGAGGTTGGAGGCAAGATCAGGCACATACAACACATTGCTGAACTAAACATGATCAAGATCAATAGGCTCCCTTTGCCCAAATTTTCAGTGAGAGAGTCATCTCCTAGTACTATTGGTGGACCTTTCGACATGTCAAGTGAGGAGAATTCCCCCTTGGTCGAAACCATGTGCCTTGAAGCTCTAGAATCAATGATGAAACTAGGTGAGCTTAATGTGCCAGCAACCAATGCATGAACTCTCTCTCTGTCTTTTGAACTTGATCCTCCTTCTCTCTTCTTTGAGCTGTCTGGAAGGGAGATGCCATTCTTCTCTAGGAGTTGGGTCAGCATGTCTATTTTCTTCTTCATGCATGAGCTCTCAATATGATTTCCCTAACTGTAGTATGCACACTTCCTCATTTCTCCTTTATTCTTCTTCTTCTGGTAGTTCTTCTTGGAACCTTGTGGCTCCTCCGGAGACTTGTTCTTGTCTCTCTTTTGCTCAGGTGGCTTTTTAGCTTTTTTTTTGCTTTTTGAATCCACCCTCGAATCTCCAGTAACTAGAGCTTGGTCTTTGGATGGTTTGATGGTGCCCATCATCACCAATTTGTCCTGTTCTTATGTGAGAGATTCCATGAAATATGCAAGGCTAGGCATCTTCCAGGTTCGAGCTGTCAACTTTGTGGCATAGAAGGTCGAAACAAACACTGAATAGTCAAGGCCAAGCTTCGATAGTATGGCCAAGACTAGCTGATCATCCTTCTTTTCGATCCCACATTGTTTTAGCTACAAAACAAGTGCTTTGAACTTGGCGAAATAGAGTTGCAGGGATTCAAAGATATTGGGACTCAGGTAGATCAGTTCATTCTTGATTTGATGTCCCCTCATCTCATCTATCTTTCCAAAAAGATCAACAAGCTTATCCCATACTTCATTTGGTGATGCCAATCCATCAAGATGGAAAAGGAGGTCTCTGGAAATACTCAGACACAAGAGACCATAGGCCTCATCCCTCCTGTTGTGCCATTTTATCTTCTCTGCAGCTACATTGGGCTTTGCTTCTGTTGCCATAGTCACCCTATAGATGCCTTTCTCTCTCAACAGTATCTCCATCTCTGCTTTCCATTCAAAGAAGTTGAAGGTAGTCAAGATGATGTTCAGAGATTGATCCATAGCTTAGAAATTTGTCCTAGCTGTCAGTAGAAGGCTCCTAGTAACTTATGTTGAACATGCAAAACAATTTTGAAGGATAGAAATCGATCTACAATGGCTCTGATACCATGTGGAAATTTAACCCAGTGATAGAACAATTTTACTCACAGCAATTATCAATTGTACATGCAAAATCACTCACAAAAGAGACTGAATATGGAGTTGAACACTAAACTGTATTAACTTAGTGTACAATAGCCAACCCTATAACATAATAGGTTGCTGCACTAAATAATTACTTAAGGGATTCGAATTCATGAGGAGGCAATTCGAATCTAGTCAAAAGCAGGCTTACTAAAATTAAGCAATTCCCCCATAGGTGCATAAAGTAGTTTCCAAATCAGCTAAGGAGCTCACGAATTGGAAAAAGAAGTTAGGAAAGCTAAAGACTGATGGAATGAAAACTCATACATGCTTTTCATATGAGAAAAGAGTGGAGGATGTGGAGGACAAAAAACTAGTTCACCTCACCTAGTCAAACTTTCCCAATTGCCTTAAAGCACTGAAAAAGTAGGCAATAAAGCAGAAAAAGCTAAAAGGGCGCCTAGGAGGCCAGGAATAAAGCAGAATTGATTCCTTGAGGTTTCCCAAGTGCTCCATGAGTCAAAATAGGCAAGTTTGACCACTATGGATAGGTAAATGACAACTTGAATAAGGTGGAATCATGAAACTAGGAAAATAAGGCAAAAATGATTAATTTAATGTCTAAGGTAGCTAACTATGGGTTGATTATTCTAACAGTGATGATGTCCCATGATGTTCCATATCGAGAGATGATCCATATTCGAAGAATGAAAATGACTTGAAGACGAAGATGACTTGAAGAATCAGAAGACTCAAGATGCAAATGATGAGATGATCCAGTTGATACAGAGAAGAAGACCAGTGCTGAAAATTGTGTCGAAAGAATACCTTTCTAGTTAAGAGGGAGTGTTGATGTATTTGTAAATTCAAAATGTATTCATATTTGTATCTTACATATTTTAACCTGATGTTTATTCGGGGATGTATCTATTATGTAATTGATTCATGTTGTCATGGCCTGATGTTCCGATCAAGAGAATCAATAATGTAAACAAGTCATGTCAAGTCATAGTGGGTAACCCTCCGATTGTGTAACAGTTAAAGTCCCTGCAGTTTTGGGGAACTAGGGTTATTAGACTCTCCTAGTATAGGTAAGCCCTAGTAGGGATTTAGTCATGTCGGGATTAGTATAAATAGAGAGCTGGGGTCTCTATTTAGTACACATCACTCACACACTCAAGTGTAGCGCATAGTTGAGGAAGGAGAAGACACTAGGGCTAGACGAAAAGAAGATTACTGATATTGGGAGTGCATCTTACTGTTCTGTGGTTTTACATCTTGTGCTGATTCTATCTCTGAGGAAGTTGCAAGGTTTTCTCCATTTATGGTTTCCTCGATGAAAAACACTATCTTCATTGTCTCTTGTGCTTGATTGTTGTACTTTTTGTTCTCTTAGTAAATATCCTAACATAATGCTAGCTTAATGTTTAAAAACTAACAGTGTGTGTGTGTCAAAGAGATAGGTTAGGGGGTTCTAGTGGTAAGGGGGGACATAGGGATGTGTGTATGTGTGTCAAAGAGATAGGTTAGGGGGTTTTAGTGGTAAGGGGAAACATAGGGATGTGTGTGTGTGCACCAGAGAGATAGGTTAGGGGATGTTAGTTGTAAGGGGATACATAGGGATGTGTGTGTGTGACGGTGTTAGAGAGATAGGTTAGGGGGCACTAGTGGTAAGGGGAGACATAGGGATGTGTGTGTGTGTGTGTGTGTGTGTCAAAGAGATAGGTTAGGAGGTGCTAGTGGTAAGGGGAGACATAGGGATGTGTGTGTGTGTGTGTCGGAGATATAGGTTAGGGTGTGTTAGTGGTAAGGGGAGACATAGGGATGTGTGTGTGTGTGTGTCGGAGATATAGGTTAGGGTGTGTTAGTGGTAAGGAGATACATAGGGATTGGTGTGTGTGTGTCAGAGAAATAGGTTAGGGTGTGTTAGTGGTAAGGGGATACATAGGGATTTGTGTGTGCGTGTGTGCCAGAGGGAGACATTAAGATAGAGTGGGGGGGATTCCTTAGTTGTATGGGGTGACTAGGCATTTAGGAGTGGGGTGGGGGGTCAGATTAATGTGGGGGTATCTAGGTGTTGTAGAGGGGATGTAATAAGGGGGTGGGTGTTAGAGGTAGTCAGATTTGTTGGGGAGTGATATAAGGGAGGGGGGTGTTAGTGGTAAGGGGAGACCTGTGGATGTGTGTGGGGGTGTCTAGGTGTTCTAGGTTATAGGTTAGGGGGTGTTAGTGGAAAGAGGAGACATAGGGATACGTGGGTGTGAAAGAGAGAGAGAAAATGATAGAGTGGAGGGGGGGGGCTCCTTAGTGGGATAGGATGACTTGTGGATGTGTGTCTGTGTGTGTGTGTTATCAACCCAAATCGCACAACTCCATCCGAGTGCTGACATTTCCTATGTTGGCAAAAAAAAGGACATTTATGGATTGAAGGTTTCCTAAAACACTATAGATGGTCATGTTATGAAATACATTCATTATCCATCCAGCTTGCCATTTTTACCTTTTCATATCTCAATTCGATGTATGTGTCTTTGCCTATAAGAAACCCATGTACATACGCGACTTTTCCTGTAGCATGTCGTGTAGTATACGCGTTTCCCTTATAGAAACTCATGTGTCATACATGGGTTTCCTGTATCAATACTCGCGTGCGCCTTCCTTTGACATTAAAAATAATAAGTCGTGATTAATTGAGATTTGTTAATCCCTAAACAATAACTATATTAACTGTCTCAACCTCCTCAACCTTCAAAACTGCCTTATTTCACTAAGTATAAATAAAGGCCTTGGGGAGGGCATTAATCAATAATACTTGGAGAGAAAAGTTATGCTAGTGGTGTCTATTCAAAAGTGTTTAAAGTAGAAAAACTCAGAATCCTTTGGTTGCAGAGGAGTCCTTGTTTCAGGTGTTGGGTTGTAACCTTAACTCATTCACTATTGTTAATAAAGAGAATCCTTATTCCAAATGTGTGTTGAATATCTTTCATGTATCATGTTTTGATGAATATTTATGATTAAGAACTCTATATATTGTTTGTCTAAATTGTCATATATACATGTATAAGTTTGCACTTGGAGGATTTGCTCTTTGCAGATGAGGGAGAAACATCCCTGAAAGCTTTGGAGGAGAAGCAGAGCGGGAGAAGACAACGCTTGGATCAACCGTCATAAATCGGGTCAGCATTAGAGGAAATTTGAGGTCTAAAATGGGCCTCCTAAGGAAAATAATAAAATAATAGTTTAAATGATAAAATAATAGTTAAAATAACAAAATAATAGTTATTAATTTTGGAGGAAGAATGAAAAAAACTACTTTTTTTGTTCGTATTTTCGACATATCTCCCCGTGGTTTTACTCAAATTCTAAGCGGGAGAGCTCATTGGATGCGGAATTTAATTATGCATCCAACAAGTACCCATGTTGCATACTTTTGATGGAACCCACTACCCCAAAAATAAGAAATACCTGAAAAATGTGATGATGACATCATCATCACGTTTTGTCATTTATTTCTTATTTTTGGGGTAGTGGGGTCCGTCAAAAGTATGCAGTATGGGTACTAGTTGGATGTGCAATTAAATTCTACATCCAATGAGCTCTCCCTCTTGGAATTTGAGTAAAACCACAGGGAGATATGTCAAAAATACGAACATAAAAAGTAGTTTTCTTTTATGACAAATATGTCAATTCAACCATTATGGTTGACTCATTTTATTGAAATTCTATTGGTTCCGGAATTCCAAATCACAAAATTTGTTGTTAGCACGTTTTCTTATAAGGCCCATTTTAGACCCCAAATTTCCTCTAATGTCTATCCTATCTTCTTATTTCCTTTTTATACTTTAAAGCTGATTGTCTACAAGTTGTAAGAGTATGTTGGTAACCCCAGACCTTCAGTTATAAGGTATTTATTCCTAAACAACAGAACTAGTGACTCCATTGGGGAGCCTAGACTATTGTAGGTTATTTATGTTACCCTTAACCAGTCTATGCCTTGAGTTTGTGTGTGGTATCTTGTTTTGGTTCATGCTTACCATAGTGTTTGAAGGCCTTATAGATTTTCCTTCTTTTTGAGAAAATTTTGTACCTATACGCGGGTTGCGCTTATACACAGTCACGTACAGAGGCCTGCATATGTGGGTTTCTCTCTAGGACAGTCGCGTATAGTACATGAGTTCCCTTATACACAATCGCATACAAGCCTTGAAATAGGGATTTTTGGGCTAGGGTTTGCTTTTCCCTGTCCTTTTATGATTCCTGTTTGTTAGTTGGTCTTCCTTATAAGCATTTTGTTGTTAGTTTGATGACCTTGTTGGCCACACCTTGTGCTTTCCTATAAATCCCTTGAGTTTATTTTTTTTGGATTGTCTTTTGTTTGCATTTTGAAGTAGGTTTTTCTATTTGGGTTATAGGTTCAATTGTAGGTTGTCTGAATCAATGATCAGGGTTCTAGACATTGTGTATCCCATTCTATTTTCAGATAGTGTTTGGTTTGCCACTTGCCTTTGTGTGATTTTGGTGATTTCTTGTCATTGTGTCTGCCCAAGCTCGGGTTCCAAGTCTTCCTTAGGTGGTTGATCCTTGGCCTTATTAATATGTTTACTTCACCTTGCTTACTTTATACATTTAGTTTAATTCAAGCATACTCAAGTATTTTGCATTTACGTGCATAGTAGTCTTTGAGCATTTTGAAAAATGAAAAGAAAACATTAGAAACTTTTGCATTTGATTTTCATATAGTAGTTTTGTTTTCAATTTTTGAGTATAATCTCAAAAATTACAAAAAATATAGTCTTACTTTTCTATTGTATTTTCATCAGTTTGTACTTATAAAGAAAATAACATATTTGCTTTATATGCATGTAGATTAGTTTTTTAGTCTAGGTTGGATGGCATATCATTGCTTTTTGAAAAAATAAAAATAATTTGTTCTTTTGTGGCTTTCAATTTTCTGTTTGAAAAAGAAAGAGAATAGTTTTTTCCTTTTGCATTTCACTTCTCTTTGTTTAGTCATTTTGTTTTAGATTTGAGTCAAAACACCACATAAGTTTCACGCCATTTACCCTCTGATTAAAGATAGCCCTTAAAATAAATGATATAATTTAAAAATTATTAGTAAGTTTTATTTTATAGGGTCATACACCAACTAGATCAGGCTAGACTTGTGGGATAGGGAGTTCAAACTCCCCGCAAGTATAAAATTTTAGACGTAGTTGGCTAATCACTAGGTAAACCCTTTTGTATGTTGATTGTAGCTGGGAAGCTCCTCTCAAATGGGAGTTAAGCACGAGATTGTGTGGAGACTTGGACTGAGGAGATAACCCTTTGATTCCTTGTGAAAGTGTACACCAAGGTTTTTATGCATCTGGGGATTCTGTCTTAGACAGGGTTTCTAGCTTTGCTACACTGCCCATCCGTATGAACCAGGCTTACGATTGTCCTCCCAGACTGTCAATATAGCTAAGGTATCCTTTAGTCTCTTTGACATCTAGGGTTCATACACAGGTACACCGGAAGGCTATTTCTGGTTCACCTTGGATAGGCTTAGAAGGTAACCCCAGTAGAAGGTGTGGGAGGGCGGTCGGTGATTCCTCCACTTGTTCCTAAGAACATCTAAAAGGAATCCAAGTAACTGTCTCTCAGCTTTCTTTTGGAAATCGTATCTTATACCTATTTGTTTGTTTGGATTTAGGATTTTTTAGTGAGTGCTATGTGGTTTGTCTATACTTAGTGTGCCTTCAGGTGTGTGCTTTGCACTTTTGGTTTCCTGTCAACCTTAGAATGTGTCTCCTTGTTTAAAACTATGGCTAACACCCCTTTGAACACCAACCAAGAGACACCATGTTGGGAACTCCTTGTACTATTCCTCTCACATGAAATGTTGGTGTTCCTTTAATGGCCACCTTGAATATTCCTAGATTCACCCTAGGGCTACCCGTGTGGTTGTTTTCCACTCCAACCATCCTGAATGCTCCTAATGCTTCTCAAGTAAGCTCCTTATATCAAGGGAATCAAACACTACTTCCCCTTCACATGTATTTGATTCTCCTCCTCCTTCTACCTCATGCGGTGAAAATACTGATACTAGTAACCGACAATCTAAAAGGAGTAAAAGAAAGAGGAACAGGAAGAAGACACGTAAGTAAGGGGGCACCCATTCAACCTCTACAAGTCAAGTTGAACCTCTCCACCCAACCTCTGTAGTTCATGCTCAGGGAACCTATCCAACCTCTACATGTCATTTGGATCTAAGCACTCAACCTCTGCAAGTCAAGTTGATATTCACCATCCAGCCTCTGTTGATCATGCTAGTGGGATCCTTCCAACCTTTCTAGGTCATGTCAGATCCAGTCACTCAGGCTCTTTGATCCATGCTGAGGGCACCCATTCAACCTCCGATGTTTAGGTTGAACCTCCCCATCAAACCTATGCAATTCATGTTGAATCCATCCACCCAACCTCTCAAGTTCATGTTGGGGGCACACACTCAACTGCTGCTAAGCATGTTTATCCTAACCATTCAGCCTCTGTTGTTCACGCTGGTGGTGCTCGTCCAACCTCTGCAAGTCATGTTGGACCTAGTCTCTCAACCTCTACAAGTCATGCTAGGGGCAGTCTCTCATCCTCTGTGGTTCATGTTGAAGACAATCCATCAGCCACTGCAAGTCATGTTGACACTATTGAAAAGAAAACCCATTCAAAACACAAGACCAAGTTTCCTTGTAAGCTTTGTGAAGGAGACCACCATACTTATAAATTCTCTTCTATCATGGAGGTGCTGCGAGTTTGGTTTCATGGTCATCCTTTTTTTGAACATTTTGAAGTCTCTCAACAACCAGCCTCTCTTAGTCAGGTTGGACCCAATCACCCAGCCTCTGGTGTTCATACCGGGGGAAAACTCTCAGCCTCTGTAGGTCATGCTAAGAGAAAATAGTCAGCCACTGCTAGTCATGTTGACACCGTTGAGAAAACTAGTTGTTTAAAGTGCAAACTTAAGTTCCCTTATAAGCTATGTGAGGGATATCATCTTGCTCACCAGTTCCCTACTATCACGGAGGTGTGAAGAGTGTGGTCCATGACTCAAGAATTTCCTTCTCCTAAACAACCTATAATTTCTCAACAACCTACTCAACCTTTGGTTGATCAAGTGGTCAAACCAATCTTATCTTTGGTCGATCCCACTCTTCTTTCAGAGAGTGATCCTTATGTGATTGAACCAATGTCATATTTGGTCAATCCCACTCTCCCTTCAGAGAGTGACTTTCACGAAGCGGTTGAATTGATTCCATTGTTGATCAATCCCACTCTTCCTTTGGAGAGTGAAGTGTTTGCTAGTCACATTTTCTTCACTACCAGTTCAGAACTTACTGAACAAGGGGGCACTGAACTTGCTTTGGGTCAACACCCACCAAGCTCTTGAATTACTCCGTTTGATTGGGATAGCCTAGTTGAGCTCCGCCTTCCTTCTCATGCACCTTTCCAGATAAAGGTCAATTTTCTCATTGTATTGTTGATGAAGGAGCCTCAGTTAGTATTTTGTCTACTCGTTCTTGGAAAGGCATGGGATCTCCCAGCCTTGTGTTAACATCTAGTCAGTGACTGGTGTTTGATAGAAGAACTAGTATAGACTTCATAGTTCTTTCTCAAACACCTATTACTTTGGGTGGGAATACCGTCTTAGTTGACTTCATGGTGATAGAAGACCCCTTGGACTTCAATATGCTTCTTGGATGTGATTATGTCTATGCCATGCAAGATGTGGTGTCAACATTATTTTGTGTGATGTAATTTAATCATGGTGAAGAAATTGTCACTATTGATCAGTTGCATTTTCTTGATCCATCTCTTGACCCAACTAGAGACTAGGTTTTTTCTTTATTGATTCCCAGTGTTTCTATAGACACTACCTTCCCACAAGTGAGCTATGTGGCCTCATGTCCTTTTCGTTCAATTGCTACTGAGAAGCAGCCTCTATTTCCATGCTTATATTCTTTCGACTTGGTCCCATCAGTTGACCAGGTGAGTCATCCTATACAAACTGTGGAGCTTGCTCTCCACTCTGTCAATTCATTTGAAAGTTCAGACATGTGCCCTATCTTGGATGATCTCCTTCCTTTGGGTGAAGTCTTCCTAGAGTCTTTAATACAGTCTAACCTTCTTTTCGAGGTTGGTTTAGTTGTGACTAAGTCTAACCTTGATTTGCCTAGTAAGCCTAACCTTTCTTCTTATGTTGGTCTCGTTGAGTCTTTTGACTCTTCCTTTGAACATAAAGTCAGTGATCTTGATGAGTTTGATTTTTTATTTGAATTTTTCAACTCCTGTGATACTGAGTTTGTTCCTGCAGACTCTATATCCCTTGTTGATTTTTTCTCTCCTATTGAGGTTGATCTTATTGATTATGAACCCTCGATCCTTGGTTCTATAGAATCTTCTTCGTTCGATTATACCTTAACTTTTACCTTTTGTAGAAAATACAAAAGTCGCATGTGTTTCTCCCAAAGTAACCTGCATCAGAACTTTTCTTTTGAATATGATCCTGATGCTGTTGTTTCTTGGAGACAGGATTATTAGTTGGATTCACAACTGTTTACTAGCCTTGTCTTACTCTTCAAGTTGTAACTGCATTTGCATGTATCTTGCTCGTGCTTTTGAGCTTGATGCTGGATTCCATGCTTTTAGCTTGTTGTATAAGCCCTCATCTTTGTTCTCATCATCACTAAGCCTTGTATCATTTTTCCTTTGCAACTTGACACCTTTTACCCTAAGGAGACATTCCCTGATTGTCCTTATCTTTCTCACTTTCCTTGCATTATGCATAGGCTTGTTCCTTGTGCTTGGAACTAGTTTCTCCTATCTCTGACACTCATCTCCTCGCATTTAGAGCATTCGTTCTGATCTCCTTTGAGCTCGTTAAAAACAGTAAGGAGGCCGCAAGTTGAATTTTTCCAACACGTTAAAATTTTATGGGAAAGAGATTGAGTTTCTTTAGGCCCAGGTTTGACTCCTCAAAATAGACTTGACTGCCGAGTAAACTTTTCCATTCAAGCGGGTTAAGAATATGTGAATGGGAATCCACATTAGTGGTAGGTTATCTCTTTCTCAGACCATGTGGAATAATACGAGCAAGGAACACTATATTTTCTTCAAAATTGAGAAGAGTATTCTTAGGCATAGGTTTATCACTTTTCTAGACCTGAGGGACTAAACTTACAGAAAAGGAACCCCCAGTATGAGCTTAGTTTTATCTTTTTCGTGATCTGGACCTAAACATGAAAAGATTCTGAGTGTACTTTATGTCTTTATCATGCTCGTTAAAACCTAAAGAACAAAGCATCGATTTTATTGTTGTAAGCCCCATTTCTCGTAATCAAATGGATCTTTCCAAGTGATCTTTCCTTCCTTCACACTCAGGCTATATGCTACTTTTGAAGGAGCGTTGGGCAGGTGGTAATTTAGCCTTTTTCAGACCTTCCTGACTAAGTACAAAAAAGGTGCGCCTTTTCTTCTTTTGAAGTTAAGAGAGCTCTTCTTTGGTATGTTTTATACTTTTTAGGCCTCAGGAGACTAAATTGTATGAAAAATCACCCCCCTAGAGTCTTCTTTGGAGTTTTGAGACTCTCTAAACTATTAAAATACCACTGAGCATGTACTAGTTTGGGCTCATTAAATCCACGAAATAGTGACACTATCAAGCATTATTTTCTCTTCTCTTAAAGCTTGTTAAAAAATGAAGAGAGATTCGAGTAGACTTTCCTGGACTCGTTAAAATTTAACAGGGAAGGTAAAGAAGAATTTTTTATCTTGTTTTTCAGTTAGGGGCAGCATGTCATTCTTGAAAATAGCACTCTCTAATTTTTCCAATACCCATGTCTCAGTGTTCACTTTTAGTTCAGCTATTACTTCGAGTTTATTGCTCCTCCTCTTGGTTGTTATACCTGGGGGATCTTATCATGTCTCCTACATGACATATAAGTCTAGTTGTTCTATCTATAAAGTTAAAAGCTGCCTTGGGTCATATCTGTGTTGTGCTCACTGTTCAAGGATTTTTTAAGCCCTAAACAATAACTATTTTAACTGTCTCAACCTCCTCAACCTTTGAAACTGCCTTATTTCACTAAGTATAAATAAAGGCCTTGGGGAGGGCATTTAATCAATCATACTTGGAGAGCAAAGTTATGTTGGTGGTATCTATTCAGAAGTCTTTGGAGCAGCAGAACTTAGAATCCTTTGGTTGCAGAGGAGTCCTTGTTTCAAGTGTTGGGTTATAACCTTAACTCCTTCACTATTGTTAATAAAGAAAATCCTTATTCCAAATGTGTGTTGAATATCTTTCATGTATCATGGTTTGATGAATATTTATGATTAAGCAATCTATATACTATTTTTCTAACTTGTTATATATACATGTATAAATTTGCACTTGCAGGATTTTCTCTTTGCAGGTGAAGGAGAAACATCCTTGAAAGCTTTGGAGGACAAGCAGAGTGGGAGAAGACAAAGCTTGGATCAACCGTCATAAATCGGGTGAGTCTTTCCTATATTCTTATTTCCTTTCTATACTTTAAAGCTGATTGTCTGAAAGTTTTAAGAGTATGTTGGTAACCCTAGACCTTCGGTTATAAGCTGTTTATTCTTGAACAACAGTGTGGGTGTGTCTGTGTGTGCGTGAGAGAGAGAGAGAGAGAGAGAGAGAGAGAGAGAAAGGGGTGTGTTAGGATTTTAGGAGTGGGGGGTCAGATTAATGGGGGGGTGTTTAGGTGTTGTAGAGGGGATGTAGTAGGGGGGTCAGGGTAGAGGTAGTTGGATTAGTTGGGGAGTGATATAAGGGAGGGAAGTGTTAGTGGTAAGGGGATACTTGTGGATGTGTGTCGAGGTGTCTAGGTGTTGTAGGTTATACATTAAGGGGTGTTAGAGGTAAGGGGAGATATAGGGATGTGTGTTTGTGTGTCAGAGAGAGAGAGGGAAAGATAGACTAGATGGAGAAGGTCCTTAGTGGAATGGGGTGACCTATGGATGTGTTTGTGTGTGTGAGAGAGAGGGAGGGGTGTGTTAGGAGTTTAGGAGTGGGGGTGGCGGGGTAGATTAATGTGGATGAGTCTAGGTGTTGTAGAGGGGATGTAATAGGGTGTGGGGGTTATAGGTAGTTGGATTGGCTAGGGAGTGATATAAGGGAGGGGGGTGTTAGTGGTAAAGAGATACCTATGGATGTGACTTGTGCATGTGTGTGGGGTGGTCTAGGTGTTGCAAGTTATAGGTCAAGGGGTGTTAGTGGTAAGGGGAGACATATGTATGTGTGCATGTATGTGTGAGAGAGATAAAGATAGAGTGGAGGGGTGTGGTCCTTAGTGGGATGGGGTGACATGTCGATGTGTGTGTGTGAGAGAGAGAGAGAGGAATGGGTTTTTTAAAAGTTTAGGAGTCGGGTGGGGTTAGATCAAATTGGGGGTGTCTAGGTGTTGTAGAGGGAAGTAAAATTGGGGTGCGGGTTTGAGGTAGTTGGATTGGTTGGGGATTGATATAAGGGAGGAGGGTCATAGTGGTAAGGGGAGACCTGTGGATGTGTGTGGGGGTGTGAAAGTGTTAAAGGTTATAGGCTAGGGGGTTTTAGTTGTAAGGGGAGACACAGGGGTGTGTCTGTTTGTGTGAGAGAGAGACATAGATAGAGTTGAGGAGGGGGGGGGTTCCTTTAGGGAGGGGATGACCTATGGATGTGTGTGTATGTGTGTTTGAGAAAGAGAGAGAAAGGGGTGTGTTATAAGTTTAGTAGTGGGTGGGGTTTATATTAATGTGGGGGTGTATAGGTGTTGTAGAGGGGATGTAGTAGGGGTGTGGGGGTTAGAGGTAATTGGATTGGTTGGGGAGTGATATAAGAGAGGGGGGTGTGAGTCATAGGGTATGCCCTGTGGATGTGTGTGGGGGTGTCTAGGTGTTGTAGGTTATAGGTTAGAGGGTGTTAGTGGTAAGGGGAGACACAGGGATGTATGTATGTGTGTGAGAGAGAGACAAATATAGAGTGGATGGGGGGAACCTTAGTGGCATGGGGTGACCGATGGATGTGTGTGTAAGTGTGTGTATGTGAGAGAGAGAGGAAGGGGTGTCTTAGGAGTATACGAGTGGGGGTTTAGGAGCATATGTGATAATAATGAGTATGGTTTTTTATTAATAGCAACACGGACATGTTTTTATTGTATAAAACATGTGCATGATTTTATTGACATAAACGAGCACATGATTTGCAACTATATTGTTTGGTTTGTGATTATACCATTTAAATATTTGTGGGAGGTAGGTGGTAAGGGGTTAAAGGTGGACATGGAGAGGGAGTGTTAAGGAGTTAGA
>LPNX010665169.1:257905-359643 GCA_001517045.1 Pseudotsuga menziesii | reverse complement strand
AATTGGATGAGTTAGGGAGTGAGAGACAGTGGAGGAAGGGGGGTGTCAGTGTTAGGGTGAGACATAGGGGGGATAGAGTGAGAGAGAGGGAGGGAGAATTGTGGGTTGTGAGGGGATTTTATGGATTTTGTGGGGTAAGAGTTAGGGGAAGATCATGGGGTTAGATGTAAGAGGAGGAGAGGGGTTAGAGGTGGGGTTAGACCAATGGACATGTGTGTGTGTGTGGGTGTTAAGGGTTAGAGAGTGGGTTGTTAGGTTTCAGGGGTTGGAGACTAAGAGAGAGTGGAGAAGGGTTTAGTAATGGGGACGAGTGGGAGAGAGAAGTAGGAGGAAGAGGGGAGTTAGAGGTAGGGAGAGGAGGAGATGGGATTAGTAAGAATTGGGGGGAAGAGGGGGGTGTTAGTGGTAGGGAGTGGCCTACGGATTTGTAATGTGGGCATCTGTGAGAGAGATATAGGGTTGGGGAATAGATGGGGGGGTGGGGGCTAAGTGTAGTTGGATGAGTTGGGGAGCAATAAAGAGTGAAGAGAGAGGTTTTAGGTGTTATGAGTGAGAGAGAGGTGTTAGGGGGATGTGTGTGTGTGTGTGAGAGAGGAATATATGTGTGTGTGTGTGTGTGTGTGTCTATATATATGTATATGTATATGTAGAGAGAGAGGAATATATATAGAGAGAGAAGGAGGAAGGGAGGTTTAGGGGTTTCGATGGGGGAGGCTAAGTGATTAGATATAGAACAATAGTGGAGTGTTTAATAGTTAGAGGTAGAGAGAAAGGGTTATGGGTATATGGGTGGGGGGGAGGGGACATACATGTGTTAGTTGTAAGGGGTGACATAGGCATGAGAGAGAGAGAGAGAGAACGAATGGGGCAGTGGGGTGTTAGGGAGAGAGAGGAATAGGGTTAAAGGTAGGGACAGGAGGACGGGTTTGTAGAGTTAGGGAGAGGAGGAGGGATTAGAGGTAGGGAGAGGAGGAGAGAGGGTTAATAAGAGTTAGGGGAAAGAGGGGATTGGGGGAGGGGCATAAAATAATAAAATTATTGGTATAAATGACAAAACAAGCACTCATTGTAGTATTTGAAAAAGCACACACATTGTGCTTCAATCCAACATGCACACGTTATGATTCAATCAAACGTGCGCTTGTATCTCTTCAATATAACTAGCGCGTGTTTTGTTTAAAATAATGTATTCCCTCCAAATGATAAGGCCGAGCCTCCAAGCATGCTTGCATGCCATTCTTATGCCTATGTGTCTGCTTCAGACTTTTCTTTAGATTCAACATGCCTATGCCTTGGATTATGATAAACCATGGCTAATTGAGCATTATATCCAAATTTTGAATATGCTCATGTTTGGTCGTTCATCACAATATGCTACGCCCATCCATTTTTTATGAATTTTAGAAACATATATGGTTTTTTTTGCAAATTCCAAATATCTAATTTTTAACAAGAATGCATAATGTTTTGGTATTTTTTTCTTATGTATCTTCTGTCATCACTGCTCCACTCAAAAAACACATTGTTAGTGTTTCATCCACATCTATGTTTTTTCTCAACCATTTCAAAAACCAATTGTATGGTACACTAAAGAACATTGACTTCTACATTCTATTAAAAACCCATTTCCAAATAATTGCATCAAGACATTTAAATGTTGCACCCACAATTGACGTACCGTTTTTGAAGTTTGATCACTTAGATAATTATAAATAAATAAAAAATTATTTTTATTATTGGAAAAATAGTCATGCACTAGTACTATATTTTCTCTATATGTCTACTGGTTTTTGTAAGTTTACTCCATAATTTAGTCACTCAAAGGCTGCACCCACAAAAAACATATACCTTATAATTTGTCCCAAAAATTCTCATTAAAAAATATCTAACTTTAGATAGTTAACAACAATTTCAATAGAAAAAAAATTATACATTTGGAAATTTCATTCAATTTCCTACATTTCTTGTTTTTTACTGATCAAAAGATTCATTATGTAAGTGTCTCAAGATATCAATGTAAGTTTATGGGTTCCTATTTTTTCAGTTTTCTATTGCATCTAACACGTCAAAAGAGACCCTCATCAGCTTGCACACACCCCATAGAAATGGTGTCAATAACAGAGTTTATTATTGTTGTCAAACATGTAAATATGTTTGGAATATGTTCATAATAAAATAGGAGAAAATATTTATACTTTGGAGGGAATTTGGGTGCATAAATGTGGCAGGGTTAGATTGGACCACAGACCCCCAGTAGGTGGACCAATGAGCTCCCAAACCACCTCAAATGGTCACGAATGCTAGTGTGAATGTGGCTGGAGCATGATAGGACATATATGATGGTAGGCCAAGAGGGGTGTAGTGCATGAGTGAGTGTCAATGACTCTAGAAAACAATAAATGGTCCAAAAGTATGAAAAGCCACCAAAATACATGCATGGGAACTACTAGCCAACCGGTCTCCCTATTTTAAGGGATGAGAATCACACCAAGGACTGAGAAGTCACTAATGAGGGTTCATGTGCATCCAAAATGGTCAAATTATGGTGCTTGGTTGCATTTGATTCCAAAACACACAAATACCTTACTATACCAATATAACCAAGGTTTGAAGCATATGACATGAGTACATGACAAATTAAACTGTGTCCTAGGTGTATGTGACTAGGGTACTAGGTGGTATGATTCTCTAAGACCCCCCCCTTAAAACCTACTTCATGTAATTATATCACATTATTTAGGCTTTGGTAAATAATGTTCAAGTGACCTCTTACAAAAAGAAATTTGTCCATATAACCTCCCCTCTAAAATGGACATGGAGAAAAATATGACAAGTGAATATTAGTCATCACCATGTTTCACCCACTCCAAAAAGTGATATCAAATAGGTGAATGTATTATTTTTTAATATATTGGTGGAGATGTTAGTAGTATACTCTGCATATGAGAAATACTGCAATGATATCACCTGCTCATGCACGAAGGTCCTGATGTAGTTCTTGTGTATCTAAATGTGATTGGTCCTTTGTATATGCACTAGATCAATGGAAATATTAATTCCACTTTTATTGTCACATCAAATGAATATGATTTCAAATCAAATGATAAAAAAAATTCCCCAAGAATACCTTGCAACCACACACATTGTGTAGATGCAGTTCACTGCTCCTCTATACTTGGCCTCAACTGATGAAAGGGATATACTGTTTTATTTATTTATTAACCACCATATGGTACCGCATACAAGAATTAATAGATAAGATGAACTGGAATTTCTTTCAATGGATTCTCCGACCCAATTAGAATCAATAAATCCAACTAGTTCTAGTGGAGAACCAACAACATAATGTACCCCGAAGTGTTTGCTTCTTTGCACATAATGTGAGTTTGTTTCCCCTTCCAATAGATCTCATGAGTCTCCTACATATATATTGTAATAACACCTACAAAATATGCCAAATCAGGTCGAGAGTGTGTAAGATACAATAATCTCCGAACTAGTTGTTTGTACAATGAGTTGTCTACCAACAAAGATGCACCAAAATCACCTAGTTTTATTCTTGAGAGGAATGAGCTCTTGGTTTCCTTACATTAATCCATTTTGAACTTCAATAACATGTCTTCAACATAATTTGGTTGGCTGACCTTCATCCTTGCATCATATTGTTGAATCTCTAAGCCAATAAATTGTTTCAAGAATCTAAGGTTAGTCGTGGAAAATTCACTATGTAATGAAGATTAAATTGAACCTATATTAGAAGTGAAAATCCCTGTAATAAAAAGTTCATCAAAATACAATACTATGAATTGAAATAAACCACCAACATACTTCAAATATAAATTAGTATCATATTTTCATCTCTAAAAGCCACGCAATAGCAGAAAATTGTCTATCTTGGCATATCAAGCCCTCAAGGATTGCTTGGGACCATAAGTAGACTTCTTAAACCTGAAATTTAGTGAAGGATCATGAACAAAACCTTCAATATACTACATATATATATCCTCATGAATCTCACCATTAATAAAAACACTCTTCACATCCATCTCGTGAACATACCAATGCTTAGATGTAGCAATGCATAAAACTAGCATGATAGAGTCTCGATGAAAATGTCTTCTTATAGTCCACTCCGTGGAATTGAAAGAATCCTTTGGAAACCAACCTGGCATTTTAATTCATATCAGGACCATGAGCAACCACTTTGGTCCTATAGACCCACTTACATTGCACTAGTTTCCTCTTGTAGGGAAAGGGAACCAATTCTCAAGTCTCATTGTCTTGCAAATACTTGAACTCTTGTTGCATGGTTTTTTTCCATATTGGGTCAATTGATGCTTTGTGATATGTATCAATATCAGATCCACATCATATCCAAACATAATAAATCATCTCTCTGAAATATTCAATTCACAAGTAGATAAGGCATTGTGAAATTGAGACCTAGTCCTCCTAGAGTCTAGTGGATCTCCATCAAGATCACCAACTGCTTGTATGGTTTTCTCATCCCACTTTGGCTGAATGGATGAGTCATGACATGAATGAATGGAATCATCATCATCATCAATATCAGAATCTGAAAAATCAGAGGAAGAATCATCACTTACATCATCATGGAGTGTAGGATTTGAGCATTCCCCTTGAGTTAGAGTCGATCTCCTACATTGTCTCTTCTTTGAACTGTACACTCATTTTGATGAATTATTTATGATATGAGGGATACAAAATATTGTATCCCTTTTCATCTTCCACATATCCTACCATAATGGAATCCTTTCTTTGAGGTTACAAGAAATTTCTCTTCTTGGGAGGAATTATATCCTAAGCCTTTCACGCAAAAACCATAAAATGAGAAACATTAGGCTTGTGACCACTCCAAGCCTCAAATGGATTTTTTCCTTACAATGATTTTTGTGGAGATATGTTCTTAAAAATATGTGGCACAATTGATATATTTAGGCCATATATTATGATTCAAATACTTTTCTTTCATCATGCATGTAGTCATCTCCTTGAGAGATCTATTCTTGCGCTCTGCAATACTATTCTGTTGTGGTGTGTAGGGTACATAATGCTGCATTTGGATTCCACATTATTCACAAAGCTGCTACAAATCCTTGTTGAGATATTCCTTACCAATGTAAGTCCTAAGAATCTTGATATTTTACAACATGAATTCCAACTAAATATTTGTACACTTTGAAATTCCCAAAAAATTCATATTTTAGCTTGAGAAAATACACCCAACAGTACCTTGAGAAATCATGCATGAAAGTCAACATATAAATTGAATTCCCATATGAGGATGTGGGAAGAGGCCCTTTGATATCTGAATGGATCAAATCAAGCACTTGCACAACCCTCCTTTCCTTTCCTTTCTCATACTTGTGCTCACCATGTTTCCTCACTACACACTCTTTGCATGTGCCATTGGAAAAATTGATCGTAGGAATCCTTTCAAACATGTTTTCCTTAATGCTTATAGGTACCTATAGTTGAGATGTCCATACCACTCATGATACAACTTTCTTATCTCAATGGCATGTGACAAGAGTGCATTCCCTTGGGATTATGGAAGGAACTGAGACAATTTGCATATTCTCGAATCATGGTCAACAAAACCCACTGCAACAACTTGTCATGTAGATATTTCTTAGATCTACACATAATTTTCAGTAAATTTTACTCTCTTGGTTTGGCCTCTATGTGTAATTTGATAGACAAAGAGTAGGTTCACTGCAAGATCAATAAAAAACAACACATTGTTGAAGTACACATATTCAATATCAATCCTTCCAATCCCTTTGGCCTAGATTTTTGTATTATCACCCATGATGAGGGATGGACTAATGTAAGAATGAAGGGACGAGAAGGAATCATACATAGAAGCCATGATCCTAGAGGCACCTGAATCTATGGTGAAGGATGAAGAGCCTGAAGACCCAATAACCAAAGCATGGCATTTTTCCTTAGTATTTGAGCTTGAGCCTCCCTCTTTCTTCCTTGCACCTTTTGGAAGGGGAATTATTTTATTCTCAAGGAGTTCCACCATCATGTCAATGGTTTTTTTCATGCATGCACTCTCTAGATGCAATCCTTTGTGAGAGTAAGTGTATTTTTTCTTCTCTTGCTTCTTCTTCTCTTTTTCCTTGCTAGGATTCGAACCCCATATGAATATTTTTTATTCTCTTCCTGCTTCGACACTTTGGATTTCTTCTTGGATTTGGATGGATTCAAAACTCTTGCAGGAAGGGCTTGATCCTTGGTGGATTCGATGGTACCCATTTTCACCAATTTGTCTTATTCTTGATTTAAGCCTCCACCCTCGTCAGAAAGGCCCCCAGTCCCAGACTGAGCAACCTAGTAACTGACCAGGTGCCTCCACTCTCTCGGAGAGTGGAAGTTTCCCTTACATATGTCCTACTTGACAGAATGGCCAACACTCACATCTGACATGGGAGAAACCTAATCCTTTAGCCATGACAGAATGGTTCAGCCCTTACATCTAACCTACTCATCAGAATGGCTCTCTCAGTCCCAGACTGAGTGTTCCTGGTAACTGAACAGGTACCTCCATTCCCAAAATGACAATCAACACTCATATCTGACATGGAAGGAACCAAATCCTCTCACCATGACAGAATGGCTCAGCCCTTATATCTGACCTGCTCGTCAGAATGGCTATGGATCTTAGCACTCATATATGACATGGAAGGAACTGAATCCTCTCACCATGATAGAATGGCTCAACCCTTACATCTGACTTTCTCGTCAGAATGAATTTGGGACTCATCACTTTCCCTTGGAGGAAAACTCAATCTGGAGAACACCAAGCTTCTCCCTGAAGTACTCGAACTTCACTCTGGCCAATGGCTTCATCAACACATCAGCTATATGTTCCTCTGTCGCAACATACTGGAGCTTCACTGCTCCTCTCTGCACCATATCCTTGATATAGTGATACTTGATCTCAATATGCTTCAACTTGTCATGGAACATTGGATTCTCTGACAACTTTACGCAACTTTGGTTGTCCCAATGTATACAAGTAGCATCCATCTTGAGATCAAATAAATCAGATAGTAGCTTCCACAGCCATGCTATCTCACAACTAGCTGAACAAGCTGTGATATACTCCGCTTCAGCTGTACTAAGTGTCACACATGATTGATTCCTGCTAAACCAAGATATCACACCTGATCCCATACTGAAGCAACACCGTGAAGTGCTCTTCCTATCGATGGCACTGCCTGCCCAATCTAAATCAACATAACCCCCTCTAGGTTAATCTTTTGATTCACATTGTACTTGAGCCCATAATCAATTGTACCCCTAAGGTACCTTAGAATATGCTTTGCAACAATCAAGTGAACATTTTTGGGATCTGTCAAGAACTAGTTCAAGGTGTTCACAACAAAGCAAATGTCTGGTTTCATGTTCATTAGGTACATCAATGATCCAATCATCTGATGATACATCATAGCATCAACCATCTCTGATGAAGCATCACTCAATAGCTTCAGGTTTGATGCCATAGGTGTGGTCATGCAGTCCATCATCCTGAACCTATTCAGGATTTCTACTGCATACCTCCATGCCTAGAAAATAGTTCATCGACACATAACAAGAGAATCACTGGTCTTCTGCCTTCAACCTTGAAGCAAAGGTTGGAATCCACTTTACTCTCAGTAAATCCTAGAGTCATCAGTAATCTTCCCATCCCGTCGTACCATGTCAAACCTCAAGATATTCTGTAGTCATCCCTCTGAAGCGAAGCATCATACTCCCTCTATCTTCTGTGCTCTATGCACTGAAAACATTCTGTACCAGAGTGACAAGTAGCTTCCTATGCTACTAATATTCTATGTGACCATCTAGTGTATAGACTTCCATCTTCAACCTTGTAACAAGGGTTAATATCTTCATCAAGGTCATCATGTATGTGTTTCAACTCCTACTGGCTGTAAATGTCTCTTCGTAGCCTAGGCCTTCTTTTCATGAGAAGCCTCATGCTACAAATCTTGATTTGTATCCCATGATGTTTCCATCTACTGCATGATGGAACTATGAACTTCTCTTCAGGTCTCGATACCGCGCCCTGACATCATTATTCGTGAACTGGTCTTCCCTTTCTTCTTGGTGGCTAGAAGGTTTTGCATCAATGATGTGACTACACTCATCATATTATTCTTCATTTTGAAATGTCGTCACTTGTTCTTCAGAACAAGTCTTCATTCTTCTTTGCTTGTAGGCAATTATGTATGCGATCTTTCCTACAAGTCAAATGCAGTTGTATGGTTAGAAACATTTCATTAGGAATATTTATACTGGCAAGTTCTTATGCATAAATATATGATCATGCAACTACTTTAGCCAATACAACATTGATCCATATCTCACGAAACGTTTCTAGATGCCTTCCATCTCTACGAGGACAACATTGAGATTATGCACTAATCCAATATGTCAGCAAAGAGGTTTCATTCTAGATAAGTAGCAATGGAGAATTTGTATAGCACCATGAGCTACTTACCCATCACATACATATTAGTAGTATTATGTCATTAATGCAAACATCCTATCATGCATAATACAATAACTGAATATAAATAAATGCATAACAAAACAATGAAATGACAATTTAATACTTATCTTTATTTGTTTTGTGGGTAGAATCCTTCTTGAGCCTTCAGCTTCATCGACTTCTTCATTCATGACAACATCATTTCTTATCCAAATGCTAAGGAGGATAAGAGGTGCTTCAAGAGTTGAGTTCTTCATATTCCTCATTTCTTGAGGGATCTTCTTTGGATGATGAGAGATCTTGATCTTCAATTGCTCCCATTTTCTCTTCTCTTCTTATGATTCGAGCTTCTTCTTCTTCCCAAAGTCTGCTGAAAGTACTCACTTCCTTCTGGCACACTTCCTCGCATGAATGAATCCCATGATCCCGGGAGGCCATTCAAGGTGGCCAAAAACACTTCTGTATTCTTCACTTCTTCTTTTACTGCTTCAAGTTGTTCTTGATTTGAGAGACTCTTATGACTGCATGGTCTCTATATTCTGGATCTTCACATTCTTCAACTCGTTTCTTAAGGTCATATTCTGATTTTTGTTCTTCCCTTAAAATAGCTTGGTTAAGGAATCAAACACCTTTAGTGTCTTTAGGGAAGACACTTGTGGTACAAGTTGATCTGTGACTGAATCAACCATGATCTTCTTGGCCTTGACCAAGTTCTTCTTGTGAAGGGATTCTAACCTCATCTCCCTCTGGAACTGGAACCTCTCTACTCATGTAGGTGTCTCGTTCATTTTCTTCAGAGAAATCATATACTTCCATGCTTGGAAACTTCACCAAGCTCATCATCAAGATGATGTGATAGATCACTTTGAAATTATGACCTCAAATGAAAATAGCAAAGGATTAGATCTTACCAATTTGAGGTGTTCGTCTTGGTTTCGGAGCTAACTGATGTAGGGTTTGTCATAGAAACCCTAACTTTAAAAACTTGCAATATTTTATATATAATTAGATAGAAATATATATCTCTTCAAATGGACCAGTCCAATGTACTCATTTTCTGAAAATAGTGGAGGGAATCTCCCGGAACAGGAATCCCCAGATTTCCAATTTCTTCTACAGAAATGCATCTTACTGTTTCTATGATATATCCAAAATTACAGATCCTCTATGTTTGAAATTTTTCATGTTCCTAATAAAACACCTCAGGTTTCATCAGAATTGGTTTCACCATTTGGGATTTATGATCTATTTCCCAAGGTGACATGTTACAGGACTATTTAGAACATCGAAGTTGTATGGCATGCCACGTGTCACGGGTTGATCTTCTGAGTCTGATATTTGGAACACCGAAAGTACAGTCCGTTCCCTTTCTATAACATCTTTAGGAATTCCATTTGGACCTTTGTAGCCAAAAATATTGCAATTCTCCCCAGGTATCCTGTTTAGAGATGAATTCTGGAAGAGGCTAGAACCCTAAGTTGGAGGGATCATGTCTCCCATAATATAGCGAATTTGAGGATGAATTTTGGATATAGTGTTCATAATGATCTTATATTCTGCCCCTATAATTTTTAGCTCATGATCCTTCCTCAATATAGGGATATAGCGAATGTACCAAAACTTAGCAGTTTTAGTACTTAGGGTTTTTCTAGCTTGGGGTCAAACTAGGGTTTGAATTTCGTGGAGTTTCACCCAACCAAATTTCTTGGTCCAGGTCTCTAAGCTTAGGTTTTGATGAGGAGAAAAATCCTATGCTAGTCTCACTCAAAAATTCATCTTCTGTAGAAAGCCCTAATTTCTGCATCAAAAACTGAAAATGCTCGGAATCAAATTCTGCTTCGACAGAAAGATGTGCCCTTCAATGTAGAGTCGGCCTAGCATACTTTTACTGATGGATTGTGGAGAGAGACCCAAAAAGTAAGAATCCCTAGCTTTTGTAGCTGCACAATGTATTCTTCTCAGGTTATCTCTGATTCCATGTTAGTTTTTCATCATATAAGCTAGCATTATGATCTTAGGATATTTTCACTGAGAGAATAACAAGCACAACAATAAAACATAAGCACATCACAAGAGACAAGAGACATAAAGAGTTTTCCTTGGGTAAACCATAAAGGAGAAAACCCCGCAACTTCCTCAGAGATAGAATCAACACAAAATGGTAAGACCCCAAAACAATAAGATGCACTCCCAACATCAGCAGTCTCTCTCTCTCTCACTGAGAGAGCTTCTCCTCTCTTACTCATGCGCCCTCAATGAGTGAGTGTGAGTGTTGCAAGTGATAAATAGAGAGGCTCTCACTCTCTATTTATATTCTTTCATTCACTTGGAACCCACTCCATCATGTCGACCTCACTTAACAATTACTTACTAGAGCCGACATATCTAGGAGTGTCTAATAACCCTAGTGCCCCACCACTTGTGTGGACTTTGCCTCCTTTGACCAATAGGAGGGTAACACAATGGTGGGGACTATTGCCGTGACTTACAATGACTCACCTAGGGCCAACTTCACTAGGATAGTCTAATAACCCAAGGGCCCCACAAATGTGTGGACTTTAACCCTTGACCAATAGGAGGGTTACCCACAATGACTTGACATGACTTTCTCATTATAGAAACTTCTCAGAATAAACATTAGGGTATGACATGACTCAAATACATTACAATACATCCTGGAATAAACATCAGGTTACAATAGATAAAAAATACAAGTGAATACATTCTGAAGTTACAATTACATCAACAGTTACAACTGGAAACACTCTATACGCTTAAATCCACTAGCTGCGACTGTTGACATCACTCACAACTCACGCATAGCTCTATTGCAGCTCAGTATTTTTCATTGATTTGATGACCCCTGCATCCAAAAGCTTATCACGAATATTCTACAAACTTAATAAACAATATTCTCATCAAAATAAACTCTGTTTGGTTCAGCTGTTACTGCAGACTGACATGAAAACTAAAACTGAGTTTTTCAACTAAAAAAACAGAGTAAAATAAAATTACACAGGAAAATACCAGAGTTTCAACTATGTTTCTATTACGCTATGTTGTTCATGTTCAGTGCCTTAAATATGGTTTACAATGAAAGTATTTATAGGATTTTAACTAAGTCGACCATTAAGTGCAAGCTGGCCCATTGTTTATACAAAAACAAAATTCTATGTAAATAATTTACTGTCTGTTATAGTCTGACAAAGTTTGAATAAATGTGATGCCTCTTCAAAAAATAGATCTGCTCAGGTGACATATAAAAATGGTTTTTTATTATTTAATAATTTTTTGTTTTGTGAGGTGTTGAGGCGTTGTGGTGGTGTTGTGACTCTTCAGTGTTCTGACAGCCACAAGATGAACGGTGATGGCTCTTCAAAGTTTCAGCAGCTGATGTTGCCGCTTCAAAATCTATTGAAGCCTCGCAGTGGAGTAATTACATAATTCCAACATTCTCCCCCTTAATTACTACACTCAAAAAACAAAATTTTGTAACACTTGATTTCTGTTACAGCTTACAAACCCCAGTTTTTTTCCTATGAAGTTCAAACAAATCTTTTCCTAATGGTTTTGTAAACAAGTCTGCAAACTAATTTCTTAAAGTGCAAAAGTCCACATTGATTTGATTGTTGTTTATTAGTTCACGAATAAAATGATACCGTGTATCAATATGTTTACTTCTTTTGTGAAAGACGTGATTTCTTGATAGTGCAATAACTGAGTTATTATCACAAAATATTGGAGTTGGTACATTTTGTTCATGTTGTAACTCAGAAATAGTTCTTCTCATCCAAACTATTTGACATGCAGCTACTATTGCAGCAACATACTCTGCCTCAGCAGAGGATAGTGTCACTATGGGATGCTTCTTTGATGCCCATGATACCCATCGCGATCCAAAATTGAACACATATCCAAATGTGCTCTTTCTATCATCAATAGAACTTGAAATATAATTGTCAGTGTATCTGATCAACTTAAAATTTGAATTAGATGTATACTGGATACCAAAATGTGTTGTTCAAGCAATATATCATAGGATTCTCTTTCCAGCTTGCCAATGGGGACTCTTTGGTGTTTCCATAAATCTTGAAATTAAACTTACTGCAAACATTATATCAGGTGTTGTTGCAGTTAAGTACATGAGACTTCTAACCAGTCTCTTATACATCATTGGATCAACCTTTGACCCATCATCTTCCTTACTAAGTTTTGTGCCAGTTTCTATTGGAATTACAGCTGTCTTACAATTCATTATTTTGAATCTTTTCAATACATCATTTCCATATTTAGACTGACATATAAAAATACCATCTTCATATTGGATTACTTCAATACCAAGGAAATATTTCATCATTCCTAAATGAGTCATCTCAAATTATGTTTTCATAGCTTTCTTGAACTCATATACAGACAGATCTCCAGTGAATATCAAATCATCCACGTATAAAGAAACAATCAGTATTTTACCTTTGTATACAATGTTGGTTCACTTGGACTTCTATTGAATCCTTCACCATTCAAATGTTCATCAATTATGCTGTACCAAACTCGGGGTGCCTACTTCAATCCATACAATGCTTTCTTCAATATGTAGACTTTGTGCTCTTGTTCATCGACCTCATATCCCGAAGGTTGTCTCACATAAACCTCTTCGTCTAAAGATCCATTCAAAAATCCAGACATTACATCCATTTGATGTACATACCATTTATTATGAGAAGTAATAGCTAATACCATCCTTACAATATCAAGTCTCGCTATATTGCAAATGTCTCACTATAATCAATTCCAGGTTGTTGACTAAACCTCTGAGCTAGAAGTCTTGCTTTATATTTTTCAACATCACCATCAACATTTAACTTAGTTTTATAAATCCATTTGAAAGCAATACAATTTTTATCTTCACGCAAATCTACAAGATTCCAAGTATTATTTCTTTCTATGGCATCAATTTCTTCATCCATTGCTTTTATCCAAACATCTTTTTTAACAAAGTTCATCAAAATCTACAAGATCACATGCTATAAATGAAAAAATTGAAACTTGATCTACTTCATTATTATGTTCATACAATTGTTTTAAAATTCTAGTCTTCTGACCTCTAACTCTGTTTCTTAATGATGCCAATGTAGGATTTGATTCATTGCTTACCTCCAATTTTGTTCCTTGCCATCCACCAACACTTGATGGTTCACCATGTTCATGAGCTCTAGGCATTCTGGCAGGTGTCCTTGTTGTTGGTGTGTGTGGAGTCAACTGTCCTCCATGAGTGCCATGTTCATCTTCTTCATCTTCTACATGAGGTGTTACAGCTTCCTCACCAACTAATTTATAATTTCTCCCATCGCGTGCTTCTTCTTTAAACACCACATCTCTGCCAATTAGATACTTCTTGGTGATGGGATTATAAAGTTTATATGCTTTTGATTCTTCACTATATCCAACAAAAATACATTTCTCACTTCTGTCATCTAACTTTCTCCTCAACTCTTTAGGTATATGTGCATAAGCTACACAACCAAACATTCTTAAATGAGATATGCTGCTACAATTACTGCTCCAAGTTTGCTGAGGAACTTGATCCTTCACACTTTTCGTTGGGCTTCTGTTCAGGATGTACATTGAACAAGTAATAGTGTCTCCGCAATATTCATTTGAAAGATGCTTCTCCTTCATCATACTTTGAGCCATGTTCATAATGGTTCGATTCTTCCTCTCTGCTACACCGTTTTGTTGTGGAGTGTAGCGTGCAGTAAACTACCTTTTAATTCTATGATACTTACAAAAATCCATAAATTCATTTGACATATACTCACCTACTCCATCTGATCTCAAGACTTTAATAAATTTGTTACTCTCTTTTTCAGCCATAGCTTTAAAACTCTTGAACACATCAAATGCTTGAGATTTTTGTTTCAGCAAATACACCCAAGTTTTTCGACTGTAATCATCAATAAAAGACATAAAATAAACATTACCAATCAAAGAAGGTGTTTGTATCGGTCTACACAAATCTGTGTACCAGCTCCAATGGTTCCTTTGCTTTGTTTAAGACTCCAAAAATAAATTTCTCTCTATGATGCTTTCCCAATATGCAACTTTCACATGAGCCGGCTAGATGCTCAATACTCGGCAATCCTTTTACTAATTGCTTATTCTGTAGCAATTCTAAACCATCAAAATGTAAATGGTCATATCTCAAATGCCATAACCATGATTGATCTAAAATCTTAGTTTTATAAGCATTCAAAGAGTTAGTCAAATCATTTCTCATAGTCAACGGAAACATTCTATTCTTTGCCATCTCTACTCTAGAAATGAACTGTTTCCTTGGATATTTATCATAAATCGTGCATACCTTTTTCTTAAAGAATACTCTGTATCTGCTTACTATCATCTACTTGTTTCTTCCAACACTTGTTATCAAAATCCCCATATTTGTTACAATAAAAACATTGAACTTTAGATTTATCATACCTATGATTTCTTGACTGTACTGCTATGCTGGTACTCCCCCTTGTGCTAGGAGTACTCTGTTGTAACTTTTCTTCATTTTCAGAATCATTCCTACTGTCACTATGGCCAACACTTCGTCCTCCTCTTCCTCTTTTACTAGATCTTCCTCTCTCTCTACCTCTAATAACATTTAACTGAGATTTAAAAGCATTTTTTAAAGGAGTGTTATCATACCTGTTCATTCTTGATTCATGAGCAAGCAATGAACCAGTCAGCTCATCAATCTGCATTTGAGTGAGATTTTTAAACTCTTCAAGTGGAACAACCACTACTTCAAACTTCTTTAGCAAACATATCAGCAATTTTTTATTCACAGGTTGATCTGGAAGATCTTCACCATACTGCCGTAGCTAGTTTACAATACTCATGACTTGTGTCATGAAATTATCAACAGTCTCACTATCTTTCATCTTCAGATTCTCAAAGCCTCTTCTTAAATTCTGCAACTTAACATTCTTCACCTAGGTCACACCTTGATAGCATGTTTCTGCTGGCCTTTCGTTTATACAAAAACCTCATTCTCTGTAAATAATTTACTGTCTGTCACATAGTTTGAATAAATGTGTTGCCTCTTCAGAAAATAGATACCTTCAATTGACATATAAAAATGTTTTTTTATGATTTAATAATTTGTTGTTTTGTGAGGGGTTGAGGCAGTGTGGTGGTGCTCACTCTTTAGTGTTGCCGCTGCCACAAGTTGAACGGTGATGGCAATCTTGTATTGGAAATAACTTACAAAAATATATAGCTTTATCAAATCATTTTCTTTGATTTTTTTTAACACTCCTTTTGAATCAGATTCGAAATTCGCTCAGGTTACGACCTAGTTGGTAAAGGCCGCAACACAAAGTACAAATAGGTGGCGATATCCTATTTGTGGTTGTGGACGCGTCCGTATGTAAGACGGTAGGAAAACCCAAGGCTGCAACGGTGAGAAGGGTGCAGAGAAGCTGCAGAAGAGAGAAGAACGATTGCATTAAGGTTGTAGATGAAAGAAGAAAGCTGTGAAAGCATACAAATTAAAAGTCATATACAGTATAGATTAACGCATAAAAATGTGAATGACTATGCCGGGGAAATCCAAGGCAGTTCAGAGTGATACACATTTCATTTTCCGTTGGACACGATGTAGAGAATTTGCAAAAAAACATAAAGATTACATTATACAGTAATTCTAAGAATTACATGCTTTTGATGTACTTATCGTTTATATAGAAATAGCTACTTATAGTCCAGTTACAGAGAAAATATTGCTAATTACAGTTATATTACTTTGTCAACAATCTACTATCTATGTAACTTCACGAAATATGCATGTCAAGACGCATTCAATTTTTAACTGAAAGAAGTGATCCGCATAGACATAACTAATCTTTAAGTAGATATTTCCAGGAAGCCATAGTATCGAGGATCCGACAGTCTCCTCTGCAATTCCAAATCCCTGTGGAGCTCGTTGATGAAAACTTCTTTAGCCTCGTCTACATCTTATTGAGAAATAGCCTCTGCTTCTTTCTTCACAGACGTTACGGTTGCCGAAACCAAGGAACAAGATCCGGAAACTGCTTAAGGGTCTCATGTTCCACTGGCTTCACCATGGAGTTGGATTTCTTCTCGAATCTATTCTTCTCTTCTGATCTGCCTCAACATATTATTTGCCTTGACATATGAATAACCAGTTTCCACACATCTTACTGATGATTACAAACAATTTACTTAGTTACGAAGAAAACCAGGAGGAAAGAATAGAGCTAAGGGAAGACGATATCACTTCTAAACTCTAAACATACAGAAAAAGGTCAAGACAAAGGGAAATGGCTGATTGAGGGCAATGAACAACTCTGGGCTCCTTCGCCTTATTTATATTGAATTAATAAAGTAGCACTTGCTCTTCCAACGTAGAACAAATGGAGATATTCGATTCCTTGACGGAAGCATGGATCTATGATTCTCCGCGTGCTAACCTATTGACCACTCTCTAACAACTTTGATTTCTCCATTCCAAGTAATTAGCAGACTCGGTATCTTCCGCCTGCCCTCCAAATAAATTTCTATAAACGTTTTTCTACACTACAGTTACTCTCACAAAGAAAATTTGTGATTAACTTGCACACTATTCAAAGATGCGATTATTTTCTGCAAACCATTACCATTAAATGATTGTAACTTACACAACATTCAAAGATGTCATTATTTTCTGCAAACCAGTACAATTGAATGATTGTTTCTTTGTCTAAACAGGTTTGCGAGATAATTTTTATGCCCTGCAATATGCGGAACATGGAGTAAGCTTAGAACAACCTAGAATTACATGTAACGAATGTCTACAGGAACAATAAGAACAAGAAAAGTTAAACCTCGAATTACATGGAACACATCTTTTGAACAAGAAATATTAAACTTCAATTTTCTTTAATGTGCAATAACGTGAAAATGGATAACACTATTTTTGACATATAATGACACTTTAAATTTGCATTTACAAATATTTAAGTAATGGTCTTTACATAAAATTGACTTGAAATGGGGCATCACAAATTGTATAACTTAACCAAAATTCATTATATGTTTTTTCTTAGTGTAAAGGTTGTTTTGGCTACAAAAATTATCTAACCTGCTGTATCCTATTTAAAATGTTCTGCAGAGTCCGGAAATTGCTACCCACAACAACATTAAATGATTTACCCTATGCTCCGTATTGATAGTACCTAACGTTATATCTATATCTTTTGCAACTGATTTATTTATATCGTTGAGTTGGGAAATTGCTACCCACAAAGACATTAAATGATTTACCGTATGCTCCGTATTGATATTACCTAACCTTATATCTATATCTTTTGCAATTGATTTATTTATATCACAAATGATGCAAAGATGATTAATGATTAATTTCAATTATCTTGTCTTAGTTTTTACCCTTTTTATTTGTATAAAATCATGTAATATAAATAACAATAAAGATGTGGCAATGTAAGTGATACCTACACTCAGGAAAGAGATAGAAACATGATTAACAAAAACATAAATAACTGTAAAATTCCTCACCAACTTGACCTGAAAACTCACAGAGTAAGTAAACTGCAGAGAAAGTATACCAATTCCATTATGTTAAGCGGGTTGGGCATATGTAAACTAGATGCACCAAAGTATTGAGGAAACAGGTTCTTACATATAAAATATAGAAGAATCCCAATAAGATATATAAATATATATATATATATGCCTTGAACTAAAAATAAAGAAGAAAAACAGTTGGAGGGCTGTAAGACCTTTTTTATTTATTATTTAAACCCTTGATATAGTTAAATTGCCTTAGTGTCGAAGAAAATGGGATTATAATTAAAGAGGAAATACTTTAGCTTACAGACAAAATAGAATGAGTTATAGATGAGTATGATTGAAAAAACGATGACTAATGCGTGAGTATGATTAAAAAGGAATTGTATTTTCTGTCTTTATATGCTTTGGATTTTTTACTATAACGATTTGTTTGGAATTATTCTCATGACAATTTGTTTGATGCAGCATTTTAATTACTGCTTAGAGAATGAATGATCTCAGTTCTTGCTTTTAAATTATCAAATCCCACTTGATTTCTATGAAAGTCCTTGTGGTTTTGCTGAACACAATCTTGCGATCAATGTTTTGTTTTATTTAGTATTATAGACCAACTCCACATCTGAAAACGATGTGTCCATCACCGTGTTGGTTGTTTTACGGTTCTAGATTTGAAGGCATGGACATCAACATTTTTTATTAAACTCTTGTTGTAGATCAGTTACAGGCCTGAGCAAGATCTAGTTGCCTACGTTTTGGATGGGTCACTGGCCTCTATGGGTAAACGGTAGATCTGTAAGAGTCATGGTGGCATTTCATTGAATGATCCTATTTTTTTTTTATGTTTTTCCAGAGTATGCGTTTTAAAAATACTGAGATCCGTAAGTGTGGCCGGTGGTATGGCCTCCCAACGCTGCAATATGATCTATCGTTTGAAGCTCTTAATAGAGCTGGAATTACACTACGACGTGAGTTTGGGGCGAGTTCTTCTTGTTTCGTCCGGAAATTTCGCTAGGCATTGCCTTGCATTTCGATTTTTGGGCTTGAGCTGGCTTACCAGTTGAGGAATATCAGATCCGAAGGATCCTGTATATCATTAGTCTATGCCTTTCGATTTCATCCCTTATCTGGCTTAATTGTTGACAAGTATCCGATCACAAGGATCTGCTTAAGTACTTTTCCCCTTTACCAATGAGGCTGGGCTATTTCATGTGCTGAAATGGATTTCATGCCATTTCATTTGGGGCCTCTAAATGAGGCTCGACGATTTCCATTTACTGAAATCGAACCCATGCTCAACATTGCCAGGTTTGTTTTATGTAAGTTCTTATTGAGGTCAGAAAGACATTGCCTGTTTTGTTTTAAGTAAGTTCTTATTGAAGTCAGAAAGGGGGCTGGGCGATGTTCATAGTTTGAAATCGATGCCTGATAGTGGCTGTAACAAATGGTCAGCTTCCCTTTATAAGAATCAAACTCCCTATGTCTGGATACATTGTTATTACTGTATTGTTTCCCATGAAAGTATTGGAAGTAGAAGGGTGGCAACCGTTCCTATATCCTTTGCGACCAGGGATATAGTCCCATCATCAGCCTAGTTATGATATAAGAATCAGGGATCTGGTAAGGGGACCCTTTCTGCAATGTTTCTGTCTTAGATTTTTCAATGGCTACAATTTATTGTAATGAAGATTGCATCTGTTTTTTCTGTTAGTATAAAGCTAGATATTAACAAGACGTACATGTGGATCGATTAGCATCTTCCTTTGGTTACTTCCAATGTCGCAACGTGTCTTATAATGTATTTTTTCAAAGGTTGCACAACTGCTTATTTTTTTGGATTTCTATCCCGATTCCCAAAGCTAAGACCGGTATGCCTTCTTTTATTTGATTTCAAAATGGAATACGAATGATTATTTAGTTGCAGTGGTGGTGTTATTAGTCCCTGCCATCGGCTAGCAGGGACTCTATGATTCGGGCGTGCCGCCCTTTGAATTAGTTTGCACAAATATCAAAACAAGATTTAAACACTTATACTATGGTTTGATTTTCTATCCACAAATTAAGAACTTCTACTTCTTATTTGGCCTCTTTTAGAGGTTAAGAAAAATGGAAATATCGTTTTGATCAATGTTTGTTTTCAAACATCGTATAATTATTAGACCAAACTGTATTGATAAACTAATGTTAGGTTCAAGTTAGCATTAGTTCACAAACATTAAATGTTAAATGTTAAATATATGAGGAATAGGTTATCATCCATGCAACATCTACATGGAGTGCACGTGGACCTTCTATGCTTGCAACATCTGCATGGACTGCATGTTCTGAGACCAGGTGGAATTGAAACAACCTCAAATAGAAACCACAGCAAGGATCATTGAACTAAAACAATTTTGGATTTGTAATGAAACTATTGGAGTGGACATCCTCTGCAAGTAATTTTGGATCTATGATGAAACTATGGGAGTGGACATCCTCTAGGATGAAAATATGTCTTCATGCTGGGATCCACTTTGGCTTCAACATGCTCCCCACTAGCTTTGATAGAGCATTTCCTTTACGTGGTAAAAGAAAGAAAAACAATGCATCAACGGTTAGCAGATGTAGGAAGTTTTCAGGTATGCTACTGTAAGCCTCCTACTAATATATTGCATTTTATTATTATTATCTAAAACATGTTCCTAGAACATAGAAGAACCTCACTGTCCAGCTTCGGAATTTGACGATCTCTGTTCGCTACCGTGCAATCAGGAATTTAAGGCATTACATACACTCAAATTCCAATTCTAATAAATCTGCATAACAAGTTTGTCTTCGTCGTCATCTTCTTCTTTGTTTGATTGTACTATATATTTGTTTGCTGCATTTTCGCCGGCATTGAGTCCTAGAACTGCTTAAAGATAACAATTTTGATGGCTTGAATTGATCATTTTCTCTCTTGTTCTTATATGTTGGGCAGTATTTGGAGGCAAAAGCATAATAACTAGATTGAAAATGGCAGATTCAAAGGTCACTCATCCAGTAAAAGAAGAACAAGTACGGTCCTAGAAGTGTACGAATCCCAAAGAAAACGTTGAAAGCCTGAACGGTAGTGCTGCAGAAGAATTTGAAGAACAACCGCCCCAGAAGAAGCATATGAAACCCGGAGAAAAAGTTGAAAGCGAGAAAGATAGTGCTGTAGAAGTAATAGAAGAACAAAAGCCCCTATCCTGCGATAAGGAGATAAGGCCACAGCTGACGGGGAGTTACAGGGAGGTTGTAAAAGAAAGTAAAAGGATCGTCTAAGCTCACCAAGAAAGAAAAGAAGCATGACGCCCTCGTCAAAGACAGAAAAAAAGTCAACTTCCAAGAAGCCTAAAGCACCTAAGGCTAAGTCTCCCGCAAAGGCTCCTTCTAAGCCCTCTAACAACCATAATCAATGCATAAATCTTTTCAGAATATATAGTAAATTCAATGAAATTCAAAGAAAAGCTATGAGTTTTTTTTAATATGCTACAGGTTTTATATGACTATAATTATGCATTTTATCAAAACAACTTTCTCTTAAAAGCCTAAAAATGCAATACCATATCTGTAAAATCTATATGAAAATGACAATTCAATGTAGAAAGAAAACTTTGATTTTAAGCCTGTGTCAAAAAACCTTTCAAGAAATAACTGAAATAGCCAAGGATTATGAATATAGCCAGGCATTATGAATATATGTATACAAATTAAAAAACCATATATGCAATCACTTTCTTGAATTTTCCATATAGCTTTCTATAGAGACTTTATGCTGTAGCTGAAACTGCATTTTCTTGTTCACATCTAAAGCTTCTCATCGGCAAAATGAGAACCACTGTGTTTTAGGAACAAAACTTGCAATGATCAATCCTCTAGATCATTATAAAACAAGAACACTTAACAAACAACGAATGTTAGGAACATGAAAGAGAATTGAGCTACATTGTCCGAATAAAAGCAACACCATTTGTGAAGCCTTCTGGGATCTAGGGTATGGTGACAAATAGCAGTTAGTTAAACGCAACACTATCAACGAACACTATATTCTTATCACGTTGGCCATATACTTCACTAGGCAGTAGGTGATTTTGATAAATAAATTCCAATGAGCAAGTGGGGGTAATTGCAGATGCTGGGTAAGTCTGAACAAATATTTTATTTACCTGCTGGAAACCAAAACTCAAATGCAAAGATATATAACCACAATGTACCACCTGTGAGGCAGCAATGCATGCTGCAACGTGCCCGTAAGGGAAAATATTTTATATCTGGTAGCTTTAGAAATGCACACGTCTCCCTATGTCTTCTATGGTTTCCTAATCAGCCAAATGACTCTCTGTTATTGCCAATATTTTCGTCAATATAACATTCTCACTCTTAAAGACTCTGTCTCTATAACATTCTCACTCTTAAAGACTCTGTCTCGGTCTTCTTTTTAACGAGTCTCATACCGGCAGCTAAATTCGTGCATTCATCCAGAGCGTCTCTTCTGGCCAGAATGTATTCAAGATTCAACAGACAATTCAAGATTCAATGAACATTTATCTGACCTGTACAAAGATTTTATAGACAAGCCAAGAAATGGAACTCCAGCGTGATTCAACGAACATTTATCTGGCATGTACAGAGATTTTATAGACAAGTCAAGAAATGGATCTCCAGCGTGATTCAACGAACATTTATCTGGCCTGTACAGAGATTTTATAGACAAGTCAAGAAATGGAACTCCAGCCTCGTGGTTCAGGCTGGAACTTATCCCAAACAAGACATTGATGGAAGACTCCCACACGTAGTCTGATGAACGGGTCCCATGTGACCGTCTCGGTTCATCCAGTTAATAACGTGTCTAAGTTTAAGGACACCCGTCAAACAATTTTATCCATTACACAATTGTTTATTTAAGATGGGAAGATGGTTTGGTGATTGTATTGACGGAGCTGGGCAGTAATTTCAGCAATCCTTGTGTCAACATTATTCCCGGCAACATTTGAACCATCAGCAAAGAAATGTTTTTTTTTGAATTATACACTGAAGTAATTTCAGCAATCCCAGTGTCATCATTACTCGCGGCCACATTTGAACCATCAACAAAGCAAGAAAAGCAAAATGCTGTCTGTTACATATTTATGCAAATTAAGAAAAATAGCAATAAATCTTTAAAAAATAGAGTTAAAATGCATTCTCTAACAAACTATCATTGCCGCTTCCCTATCAAATTAAGACACATACTAGGAACACTCCGGTATTTCACTAAGAACTTCTAACACTTTATTTGTTCTCATATTTATGAATTATAAAAATCACTAATGAATTGAAACTTTATTTCTTCATTTATTTCTACTTCTAGCATTTCACGATGTCAATATTCAACATAGTTATGTGAATTATATAAATTATGTTCCCATGTATATGGTTGATTACTTTATATCCATTTGTAATTGCAAAACGTTGGTGAATTATGAGTCCACTTACTTTCAAACAATCCCATTTGTCGACTAATGAGTCAAAAATTATTTTATGATTTCCTACAATACATCGAGACATGTCTTCTTACATGAGTTGCATAGGCATTTAGTTAGATATCTATTAGAGGCATCCCTTAGGAAGGGACTTGCTGCGTTAGCAGCCCTTCTTGTTTAACATATGTCTTCACCTGAATCGTATGACTATTTTTATAAGGTGGTCTGTAGGGTGCAGAGATTATTGGGAGTACACCAAACAGGTTTGACTATATCATAGGTTAGGTAATTGAGAGTAAAGGAACAGCCTTAGCCCTAAAAAGGAATAAATAAAGGTAGGTTTGAGTTAAAAAAAACTGGAATTACAAACATTGCCTTATTGGTGTGTTGCATCCAGGACTAATGATTGAACTTTCTCGATTAGAAATACTGTGGGAGAGAGACTCTACGGTAATAAATATTGCAACAATGATGTTGCCGATTGTATTTTTTTTTTAAATGGATAATATTACATGATGACAGCTTTGGTGGACTTAACCCATGGATTGGATGAACTAAGTATATTGTTCTTGATCTTATGTACTTTTATTGTCTTTCATTTTTCTGCTAGTTATGTCATCGTATGTTATCTATGCCCTTTATCTTATTAAGTCCTGATAATAATGGGGTAAATTTAAATCCAAAGGAAGATTGTTCATTGAATAATTATAATATGTTATATCATTTAATGTAAATGAAAGCTCGAGTTATTTAAGGTCCTTGCCAATGTACTAGAAATATTAATTCTTAAGAAAAGATTGGTCGACGGTAACATAGTCGATTTATGCCTTGTGTGATTGTTTTTACATTATGTTCTAGTTTTCTGAAGGTTGCCATTTTATTGCAGCATTGAACCATTGAATGTTAACTGTTATATAGATAGTCATATATCGTACAAGTGCGACTATTTTGCCCGAACAATCTTATAATCTCAGGATTGACCAAAATTCAATATGCATCGAACTAACAACAATATTGTTTACTTGAATGTTTTTCCCGGACAATATTATGATCTTAGGATTGACCAAAAGTCAATATGCATCGAACTAACAACAATATTGTTTACTTTAATGTTTAAGTCGAAGAAAAAAAAAGATGTTTAAAACCTCATTATTTGGGGAAATGAGATAACGGAGACATTGCATATAGTATCAGAGCCAGCTACAACACTCGAGCCTTAAATATGGACCAGCATGAGGATATAGATGAGTTGACCTTGTAGTTTTGCAGGTGAGCTTGAAGTACGTTCGAAAATTCATGACATGAGGATTCGTTGTTGTAACCACATCAATGGTCAGAACAAAAGAGAAGATGTCTTTATCTACTCACATTTTACATCTCCCTCAAGTGGCCAATGCTCGACTTGTAGCAGCACCTACCTCTAGGATTGCTTGCTCTTCTTTTGGGGGATTTAAGGTATTTCTCATATCTTTTAATTTAACATATATCTCGAATGTTTTGGGCATTTTGGATATCTTGATTGGTCGAATTATGCCTTTCTTTGATTATTTTACATTAAGTTTTAGTTTTTTTCAAGGTCTCCATTTGATTGCAGCATTGAACCATTGACTGTTAATTGTTATATAGATAGTCATATATCCTGCACGTGCGACTAGTTTGCCTGGACAATCTTATGATCTTAGGATTGACCAAAAGTCAATATGCATCGAACTAACAAAAATATTGTTCACTTGAATGTTTAAGTCGAAGAAAAAAAAGATGTTTAAAACCTCACCATATAACCAACCATTTGGGGAAACGAGATAACAGAGACATTACATATGGTATCAGATCCAGCTACAACATTGGAGCCTTAAACATGGGCCAGCATGAAGATATAGATGAGCTGACCTTCTAGTTTTGCAGGTGAGCTTGAAGTACGTTCGAAAATTCATGACATGAGGATTCGCTGTTGTAACCCCATCAATGGTCAGAACAGAAGAGAAGATGGTTGTATCCACTCAGATTTTACATCTCCCTCAAGTGGCCAATGGTCGACTTAGCAGCACCTACCTCTAGGATTGCTTGATCTTCTTTTGCGCGATTTAAGGTATTTTTCATATCTTTTAACTTAACATATATCTCGAATGTTTTGGGAATTTTGGATATCTTGATTAGTGTTTTGGGTTATGAGGATAACGAACTTGAATTTTTGGGCATTTTGCAATTTATGAGGTAAAATCAATTCCTGTTTTTTGGGTTGTGGGTATTTTCTTAGATTTGGTTGTACTCCCTATGTTTGGGCTCTTAAATTTGTTATATTTTGGCCTAAAAATGATTTCATTTTTTTCACTTCATTATGATTGGGTTCGTGAGTATGTAGCTTTCACACTTACGATGTTAAGGCATCGGTGCTATTGCGTTCTACAAGTAATTTTGTTCTCAATTGAACTCCTAACCGCTGATTGGGAAGTACCTTTATGAAGCTCTTAATGAGGGGACAAAAATAAAAAACGCAGGAGTCCTAGGACAGTCAGGTCACGATAGGGGATTGGTGCGTGCTCAAAGAACTTTCCTAATCAATTGAGAATAACTCAAATGGCTATATGGTTATCACAATTACATGGTTATCACAATTAGGGAATAGCACTCACTTTCATTAAGCCTTGTGAACATTAAAATCTTAATATCATATAGGGTACTGACCCAAGGGCAAGGCCTAAGAAAAGCTGATCAATCACTGAGGGAGTCGGTTTAAACCAAAATGGAATATTGGTAAATTCATTAAAGTGTTTAAAGAACAACTAATACACTAATTTCTAGGTGTGATTGTTATGGGATATATAATTGAAGAATATGGGATGTTCTACTAAAATTTTGATGATATGGGACAATGAGGTTATCATCTAATGGCAGAGTGGCAATCATGGCATAGTGGTGAGTTTTTGGAATTTTATGAATTTGTTATTGTTCATCGGCGATCCTTGAAAACTGAAGCCAATTACATTAGAGAGATTCTTCAAATATTATACTTTTTCCCTTAGCTTTTACACTCCTTTTTCTCTTTCTTAAATTTTAGTTTATGATTAACTAGGCTATTACTCAAGTCGGTCAAAAGCTTCAATACTAGCCTATTTGAAAATTGGTAGCATCCTAAATATTTTGAACTTCACCATTGGGTAGAGGTTTGAGTCTCCTAAAGTTGCACTAGGATGCATCTCTTCTCATTAGGTTGATTGTATATCACATATGAAATGCAAGTAGTTATGGATTAATTTGAAGTTTCATAGGAGCATCATGGCAATTGTCATTCACCATGCTGATTTATAGTTTTGTTGTTTCATTGACCATTTAGTCAATGGCATAGAAAAAATTGAATTTTTTCTATTGGATTTTCACTGAATTTGCTTATGATTTCAGGTTTTCCTCTATGATGAGTGGTAGTTTGAAATGTTGAAGGAAAGTTGTTTTTGATATTCTATTTTTTTTGCTAAGTTATAAAATGCAACATATTAATCTCTAATGCTTTGTTGAGTAGTGACTACAAGCCACATGCATGCAAGGGCTGGGTTGTGAACCTTTGAGAAAGATATTTTATTCTAAATAAAGAATGCTCAAATTCAGTATCGTTAAAGCAAAATTGATGATATTTGAAATCACTTTCATGCTCATTTTAATATGTGTTTCTACTGCATATGATTAAGCACAATTCAATTTCTTTTAAGCATGTGATTTACTGTGAACTAAAAACATGCAAAAAGATGAGAGATAAACATAACCTAATGCGGCATTGCCACAAAAGCAAACTTTTCATACTTATATTCTAATGTCTAGAATAGACAATGTCCAAGATGTACATTTCGTGTTTCTCATGTAAAGTTTCTACAATGAAGCATAGTCAATGTCATGGGAACTGACTAGCTCATTGTTGAGGGAAGCCATCAAGTTCCTGCCAGCATAGGTATCACTTGAATGGTGGTGTTGGATAGGTGGGTCAAGATTATCCCATGGATTAAGAGTCGAGATTTGTTGTCACATATGCTAAATATTTTTGTTACATAGGATTGTTTGTAACATATCATAAATATCATCTAGCATGCCATAGCAAGTTACTTTCATGTACACTAGTTCTGGCATTAGCATTTTTTTTACTTTTTATTTTTATTTTTTGAGCACCTTGGAAATTGAAGGTGGTCAATTATAGTGTAGTTCATTTGCGTTCATCCACATGGAAACTTGTGATAAACATGCATGACAGTGTACATATACCTCAATCTTTTTTCACTTATATATTTTTTACTTTTCGTTGCAAGTGTTGTGTTTAGCACTTTTATTAGTGAGGTATACAATTATAAGAAAATGATGAAGCTGGACTACTTCTGAACTTGGACTAAAGTATAGTTAAGTTATCATGGATAGTAATTTTATTTTTTGATCTACATAAATTGTTTCGTTAAAGTTATTTCTTTCAATAAGAAAATGATGAAACTTGACTATTTATGAACTTTGACTAAAGTATAGTTAAGTTATCATGGATAGTAATTTTATTTTCTGATGTACATAAATTGTTTTGTTAAAGTTGTTTCTTTCGAATAAGAAAATGATGAAACTGGACTACTTCTGAACTTGGACTAAAGAATTGTTAAGTTTTTTTTTTTTTTCTTTAGAAAAAAAAGCATGTCCTTGTTATTCAATATATAGAATCAAAGGGCATCCGATGTGCCATCCCTGTCATAGGGTTACAATCCAACAAGGTCACAGAGAAAGTTCATTTCCGCTAAATTACTGGAACATGTCTCAACTCACAAGAGCTGCCAAGGGGGAGATCATCATACACTTCAACCAAGAATATAATTCTAGTCAGAGAAAAAAAGAAGTCTGTCCTAATTAACCATAACAAACTGTGAACACAAGAGCACAGAGTTTCTATCAAAAAGTGTCTGCTCCATAATCATCCAAAGAGGTGCAAAAATAAAAGGAGAACAAGCTCCTGCACCGATCTCAAAAGAGCTGGAAAGTGTCATGAGAGGCCAAAAGGCCATCAAGAAATTCATAATGTTTACCACATCCAGGAGCCAAAGACAAGGTAGATTTTGATAGTCTATCTGTGAGCTAGTTGTGTTCATGGTAAGTATGACTAAAATACAGGTGAAGGAAACAAGTGCTGAAGCTTATTATATCCCTACACAAATGACTAAGATCTGGTAGATTCAGGGCAGCATTACCCTTTGCCCAATTTATGATGACTTCAGAGTCACAAAAAATGTTCAGTGTAGGAATCCCCATCATATGAGTAACTTACAACAGATCCCAAAGAGCAATCAGTTCAGCTTTGGTGTTAGTACAAGTACCATCCCCCATAGCAAACTCAAATGAATGAGACTCATTCAGGAATAAGTAGAAACCAACTCCTCCAATGTTACTAGCAGCTGCCCCATCAAAAAAACCATAGGGGAAGACAAGAGCAGGGCCTGAAGCATAGGCTCTAGGACTTTTAACCTTTAAACTGGATGGTCGATACATCTGGGAATAGTATGCAATCTGATGGAGTAATATCAGGATAGATGACTTTTTTCCTCCAAAAAATAGTGAGATTCCTTGCTTTCCAGATAGCCCAAATAGCAAAAACAGGAAGGTAGGAGTAGACTGAATGTCTAGAAAAACTCGCTATCCAGTTACCCAAAAAAGTACTGAGATTATCACACTTGTAGGGAAGCAAGAAGTGGTACTCATCACTCACGTGAACAAAAACATTCTTCCAGAAAGAGAAAGAAGAAAAAATATGTTGAACACTGTCTTCACCCGAACCATAGAGTGCACATAAGCTAGGCCCGATCCAACCTCTCTTCTCGAGATTGTCCCATGTAAGTATTTTATTTGCCAATTCCAGCCAGACAAAACAACAATTTTTTGGGGGGAGAATGCTAGACCAAATAAGGGCATGTAATTTTCTGACAGTCAGGGGAGATGAATATTGTACAATAAAGTCATAAACCAACTTAGCAGAAATAGAACCATCAGATTTGTTATGATCCCATACTAAGCAGTCATACTAAGTACAGAGCCGGATCCTACCATATTCGAGGCCTCTCATATAACTATCCCATGCAATTTTCCACTCCCCTGCAATACATAAATCCTCGGCCATATACCAATAGTGATGCAGACCTGGGAGAATATTGTGTGCATGAGAGAGAGTTAAGGTACCCAGGTCCTCAAGGTATTCTCTAAGCCCTATAGGCTACTGAAGGTGGGTGTGTTCCGATAATCAGATCAATTTCCATGAGGATATCTTGCCCATTACCCACTTTCTAGGCTAGGCACTTTCCCAGCCATGAAAGTGTGTGCATGAACCCATTCCAGATCACTAAAGCACCACGAATAGTAAAATTTTTACCTCTGAGACATGCCACCACAGAATGATTCTTCGAGTACTTACAGATTAAAACCTCATGCCACAGACCATTTTTTTGAAGAACCATCCAAAAGTTTTTTAATCTCAATGCAATAGTTAACCAATGGAGATTTTTTATACCCCAGCCACCATTTTCTTTAGGCCAGGAAAGGTGCATCCAATTTGATAGATGGTACCTTCGTTTGTCCCTAGTAGAGCCCCATAAAAAAACAAAGGTTAATTTCCTGAGCTTTTTTAAGACAGAGATAGGAATAGGTGCAAGGCCCAACCAGTAGACCTAGAGACTATATAAAACAGCTTGGACAAGGATCAGATGACCACCAAGAGAGAGATACTTATGAGACCAATGAAAAATTCTATTTTCAAATTTTTGAATCAACCAATTCTAATCATTGATCTTGCAGCCCAGAGGTTTAAGAAAATAACCAATATACTTAAAACTGGTGGATATAGGATCCATTTTATAAGGAATAACCTTGGAAATGTCGGAAATAATATCATCATCCACATTATGGTATAGGAAGCATGATTTCTCCACACTAATACTCATCCCAAAATCCTTGCATAAGGTACTTAATATAGCTTCAAAATCCATCCATTCAGGCAAGGTGCCAGTTCCAAGCATAATAACATCGTCCAAAAAGAGGAGGTGTGTAAGGGCAAGAATAGAAGAGATTTTAGACCTCTGATGAGACCATTCTCCCTAGCATCAGTGATCAAGAGACTGACACCTTCAATTACAAGAATGAAGAGCAAGGGGGACAAAGGAAAACCTTTTCTGATTCCTCTAGAGGCACTGAAGAACTTAGAGTGAGTACCATTAATCAACACAACAAAATTTGTTGAAGTAAGACAAGACATTATCTAGTTGACTCCGAAAAGTGGCACCCCAAACTGGATGGGAATGAGTCTAATGTAATACCAGTTAACTATGTCAAAGGATTTCACAAAATCGAGCTTAAGAATGAGAGCAGAAGTGTTCTTGGTTTTTACAAAATGGAGAGTCTCTTGTGTAATGCCAATGGGTTCTACAATTGGACGATTTTTGAGGAACTCATATTGATCCCTGGATATATGGGAGTCCATAAAAGGATTTAATCTTACAGCAATAATCTTGGAGATTAGCTTATACATGATATTACACAGTGAGATAGGTCTAAAGTCATAAAAATTTACAAGCTTATCCTTTTTGGGAATCAGGGCAAGGAAGGTGGAGTTCAGAGAGGGAGTAATTCTACAAGAAATCCTAGAGCACTCAACAACACAAAGTAAATCCTTACCCAACAGGTCTAAAAAGTGAATAAAGAATTCAGTAGGCCAGCCATCAGCACCTAGGCTCCTATCCTTTTTTAAGGATCGCAAAGCACCCTCAATCTCACACATAGTGACAGAATCTATGAGACCACAGACCTCCTCAGATGGGATCATAGGGGGGTACAACATGACAACTTTGAGCTGGGAAAGTAAACAGTTTTGTTTATCATCACTAAAAATATGAGTAAAATATATTTGGTTAAGCTCCTTAAGAGCAACCTCATCCTCAACACATTGTCCATCTTCATCCTCTAAAGACCATATAGCATTATGATTCCTTCTACTCGAGGCCAAAGCATGAAAGAACTTGGTGTTTGAGTCACCATAAAGAGCCCACTTAGCTCTACTCTTAAGTTACCATGTGGGTAAGTAATGATCCAACAACTTATTTTTTTTGGATCTAAGAATAGTCAGAGTCGACTGTTCCTCATGGGAAAGGATACCCGAGGAAGAACTTGAGAGAAGGGCACCAATTTCCCCATCAAGCCTATGTGAATAAGACTCCATAATGGTTCCTTTTTCTTTGATCTAGATTTTAGAATCCTTCTTAAGAAGTCGAAGCTTACAAGAGATAAGGTCCAAGTCATTTTCAAAATACGAGGGTATCAGCTCATGACATATCTTGGTTACCTAGAGGTTAAAATCTGGATCAGTAAGCCATGATCTATTGAATTTAAAAGAGAAGTTACAAGACCCCACCGATTTATTCCATTCAAGGTAGATCAGAAAATGATCACAAATGTCAGCAGGGTGAGCCCACACATGGTGAACCTTGAGTGTCGGGATCAAAGAAGAAGAAAGTAAGAAACAATAAAATCTTTTATTGACCCTTCTTCCCTAGCCCTCCCATTTCTCCAAGTGGTCCCAGCATTGGAAGGGGAAAAATACACAAGATCGATAGAATCGAAAAGGAGTTTGAAATGTGAAGCATGTGGGTCGAGGACAACTCTTTTAAACTAGGTCTCTGAGGCACTCAGAGTTACGTTAAGGTCCCCCCATAGGATCAAGCTAGGATTATTGAGAATACCTCCTCTATGAGCCTTTTCCAAAAAAAGAGCCCTGTTCTAGTAGGGACTGTAGCAATTCAGGATGGCTACTGGGTGACATACCATGAAAGTTATCCTTAACAAGGATGCCAACTATAGTCTCAAAGACATGGCATCTAACCAGGTTAGGGTTCCAGATAGTAAGTAAACCTCCTGAGAATCCCAAGGCACTAATGGCATAGAATTCCCAGCTGGAAAAAATATTAGAAAAGGCAATGAGAGCAGAGTAAGAGCTACACATAGTCTCCTGAAGGAGAATCATGTCAGGTGCAATCGAGTGAAAAAGGGACCGAAGGCAACATTGTTTGGTCTTGCCTCCCAGACCTCTAACATTAAGGGACATGATTTTCATTCGGGAATAGGAGGGAGGGGAGGCAAAACTCTAAGTCCCCAATGTGGGTTCCCTATTGCAGCATTTTTTATGCATATCGAGAGAGGGGAATAAGGTGTTGAGGATGAATAAAGGACCCCTAAAGGTTCCAGCTTGTCCTTTCTTTTTCTGACATTCATGTTTTTGAAGCTAATAGAGCTCAAGTGGAGGGTAGAGGGGGAGGAGGGGGTCTTAGCTGAGAATATCAACAGGTATCTTTGGAGTAAGGGATCAGAGAAGGAGGGATAGGTTATAGGACTATGAGGTGAGGGGAGAAGAGAAGGAGGGGAAGCTAGTTGAGGGAGTGGCAGAAAATCCTCAAGGGAAGTAAAAGAAGGTACATGGGGAGAGGGGAGTGGGCTCGTAATGGGGGGAGGAGGTAGGCGGGGCAAAGAAGCCTGAGAGAAAGCAAGTATTGGAGAAGTTATATGAATAAACCAAAGGAGGGGTTTCTACAACTGCACAATTAGAGGGACAAGGAAGGATAGGAGTAGTGTCCATTTCATTTATTGCCTCAAGCAGAGAATCTGATACATCTTCAAAAAGAGAGAGAGACTAGGAATAAATACCATTTTTTGGATGCACCGGTGCAAAGGAAGTAGAAGGATAGCATGAGACCGGTGAACCATCCTTGTTGGTACATGACTGATAGTTCAAGAGAAGGGGACACATTCTCCGAAGATGTCCCATTTTGTGGCACCGACTGCATATGAATGGTACATGAAGGTAGTCAAATTTTTTGGACCAAAAGTCACTCCTTGCAGAGAATCTAAACCTCGTCTAGTAAACCATGTGAGACATCCATCTCCACAAGCACCCGAGCCATTCTTTTATCAAAAGTGAGATGGAAATCATCGTCAACCGCAACAAATATGCCAACTATGTTATCTATGTGGTCAAGAATACTTTTGCTCTAGAGGGGAAATACGAGAGATGGTAGAAGAACCGAGTCAAGAATTACTGCAGCATGGTTAGCTTTGAAAAAAATGAAGACAATCCATCCATTAGAGAGCACGCTGATGGTTGAAATATAGGTTAGCAAGGGTTTCCAGTGTTCTGTTGCCCAGTCCACCTAGGATTTCTTACCCAGGTGATGTTGTCGCCTTTCACACACCTGGGTCACGTGGCAGAAATCTTCAAGCCACTCGGTGTGTCCTTGGGGGCAAGTCTCAAGTCAAGGCTGTCACTTGTTCTTGACTCCTCCATTTAGGCTCAACTCCTAATGAAGCGAAGGGCGGTAGACCCTATTAAGTTAATAAGAAGAATTACTTAGTGTTGTGATGTTTAAACTGACTAAGTTATTTAGAAGTTTACAATTTAACTATAGATAATCAAATATGGAAAGATGTAAAACAAGAAAGCACAATGCTGAGACAATGCTGAGACACAATATATATATATATATATAACAAGAAATTAACTATTGCCTTAGAATGGAGTCAAAAATAGAATCAATATGCTTGCATGTGCTTGGAGTGAATGTTTTGCGATTGCCTCCTGGTATGTTTTAAGTTAAATGTGAAGTATGAGTTGATTAAATTAGGCAAAGGGGGGACTCCAAGTATACCCAACAGTACTTGGAGTATGTCAAAAATAAACCTTCACGGCTACCCACAAGGAATATGTGGGCTGAAATGGAGTCTCTGGGGCTATTGTTTGTAACACACCCGTTATGGTGTGACAGAGATTGGTGCCCCGAGGTCACTTTTCAGAAGTTCTCGCTTCCTTTGGGTATTTTTCCACCGTAGAGGTTTGATCTAGGTGTTGGATTTTCACCTAATGGTTTTTCAATTTGGGAGAGTGAGTCCTAATTATGCTAGTCACCCAAGTGCTTTTGATACAGCTTGACTGATCGAAAAAACCACAACCAAGTGCAGAGCATACACACTAGAGTCTTGTAAATTTTAATAAGTTTTAAACCAGGTGTTCTTGTTTAAAAGAAAACCCTCTAAGAACCTCTTTCGATCCAAGTGGATCTCAATTGGGGAATCAAGGAGGGGTTAATTTTATAATTGCTGATAAACAAAAGATGAAAAATAAAACAAATACACAATTCTGGTTTTCTAATTAGTCCTACCACGAATCTCTTTCCCCTTTCGGGTCAATCAGGAAATCGTGGGGTAAGTACTATGATTACTTTGAAAAAACAAAAGTGGAATATGAAATTAATAATAAAATCAAGTATGCTATCCTGAAAATTAGATCAATGCTAGTTTGAAAAATAAATAAGCAGAAAGTGATGAAAAGGACACCGACGCAATCCCCCCCCGGAGGGATGGAAAATTGGATCGAAAGAGCCTATTCCAATGAAAATTTTATTTATTATTGGTTAGAATATAGGTGAATTAAAAAATCAGAAACTTCTTGGTCCTTATACAGGCTGAAACCAAGATTTTACAACTTTGCAAAAAATTGAAGATTTAAGTGAAAAGGGAGACCCCTGGGGGGATTTGAACGCTCCCGAGGCCACTTCGAAGAGAAGATTCCTTTATTTTCTGTCAGACCTACTAAAAGACAGAGAGCATATTAGAATAACATACACCCAAAATCACTTTAATAGTACCTTTGGATCAGCCTACCTTATCTCAAAAAAAATGAAGTTAAACTAGCTAAACGGGCGAAAGGGAACCAAGGAAAGCAAGCTTTCCTTGGGATATTGGCTTGTTGTTTGTGCAGCCAATTAAAAATGCACTGATATTGTAGAATATTAAATTTTATAACAGTGAAAGGAAATCTAATGCATGCGATCTACAAGTTTTCTTTAAATTTTCATGCAAAAAAGACAATTTCCCTAAAGCTAGATCTGGAATGCTTATGGAGATTTTTTGAGTGCAAGATCTAGACTGTGAGCTACAAAATATCAGATCTATGTATATTTTACTTTGATGAAATAGATCCAAATGAAATCAAAGCTATGAACTAAACAAAGTAACAGGGTAAAGTGCTGATTTTTAGGGAGGAAGAGGAGGAAAGAAATGCTGGTTTCTTTAAAGATCCACAGTGGGGATTTCAGGTGGAATGTTGAGGGACTATGCCTTTGTAAATTTTTGAAGAGAGTGAAGAAACAAGCTATATCAACATCCTCTCCAATGTAGGAACCTGCAGCTCAGCTGAAATCAAAGAACTTGCCAAGAAACTTGTGAGATCCGATTAGTCCATACACAGAGATTCAAAATAACATGCATATAAGCTTATAGGACATGTTGAATATAGATCTATAAATATGCATCAAAGAAGGATATGGTCAATAAAATTATTGAAAAGTACCCTTCCTATCAAGATTATAATAAGCCTATTATCAATCTTAACAACGGATCTACAAGCAATTAGAAAAAATTGAATACATATACAAGTTACCTCAGTAAAATAATGACAATAATCATCCACACATGTAATGGCACAACACCATCTAGCCTCCAAAGATTTTATTTATTTCAAATGAAGAATTACAACAGTACAATAGCAGAAGCACCTCTTTACAGTTCTAACTAGCTTGGAAGAGGAGTCTGTGCCTGGATATATACAAAAACCAGGAGATCCATCCCAGGGGGGCACAAATCCCAAGGAGATAGACCAAATATGCTGATGGAGAGTCCATCAATGCCTGATTTGTGTCTAACTGAACCAGATCAAGTCTCACTGAGTGCAATTGTTAATCGGAGAGCTGATCTAACTGACACCTCAACCTGTTGACTGAAGTATCCACCAAAACTCATCCAGATGAGCCAAAACATGTTGAGGAGAGAGGGAGGGCGAAATTCCCCATAAAGGATGTTGAAAATCAACTCTGGATCTGATTTGATCACCTCCTTCAGTCAAGGATTTGTCAGATCTAGTCAATATCCTCCAGATCTTATTGATTTCAATCAAATCGGTTGAGAATCCACTGATTTATTGATTTTGTATTTACTCCATTATTCATCAAGTTATTAATTAAAATAATCAATAATTGATTTTTGGGGCTTTCTAACCTGAGTGATGGAAAATCACTCAAAACTAGGAAATAGTGGGTCCATGGGTTTACATGGTGCTCTTAGCTTGAAAATGAGCACCTACATGACTAAAACTGATTATTTGGCCCACTTCTATTACAAAATCAATTTTTCCAATTAAACTATTAAAAAATAGCCTATGTTTTGGAAAAATTAAAATTTAATAAAAAACACTGAAAAAACTAAAAAATTGAAAAATTGAAAAACACCTAGGGGGACTTAGACATGTTCATATGACTCAAAAATGATGTCTAGCATGTTTATACATTGACACATCGACTCTAATAACCTCAATAGGCCTAAATACCAAGTCGACCACCCCAACTTTGGAGGTATGGAGTGAAAAACTCAGAAATTATCAGTCGTTTATTCAACAACCAATAATAACCAAGGGAAAAAACACCCTAGGCTGATCGGATTGATAAATAAATTCTAAGATACCGATTCTTTTATAGACACTATCATGCTATAACATTTATTACAATTCCCCCATGGGGTATGAACATGTGATATGATACAACAAGCACTTCCTAGAAGTACTTCCACAGGTCTTTTGAAGTCCGAACAAGGTAAGCCTGTCTAGTTCACCGAGCTCACTTGATAAAAACCACTAATTACAACTTAGGTGGTAACAAGTGACAATATTCCAACCTACCCAACAAGGCACGTGAGCACAAGGAGGACATGCGGTCCATAAAAATTTTGTGGCTGAGGACATCACGAAACTTTCCTGAAATGGTTTTAATACCTTTGGCATTCTGCTTTCGATGGTGATGGGAAGATGCCCTAATGTCATCCATGATGAGAAACCCCAACAAGTCAACCGAAATGTTCTAGGAAAGAAGACAATGGAGAACTCAAAACCCCTATTGAAAATGGAAGAGGGAGGGAGAAAACCCTAAAGAACACCAATATCCAAGTAACCAGGAAATAACAGAGTCAAAAACCAACATGAAATTCCCAACACGATGCCTGGAAAAGACTCCATTACCAACATGCCTAGAACAAAGACGGAAGACAAACCCCAAATGACAGGAAAAATCCGGGAGCTTTAGCACAAACACAGAAACCCTCTAGTCTGACAAACCCAAAGAGTAAAAAGGGAAGAAAAATACAGGGAGCATGAACAATGATCACCGTAGGAATCAAAGAAGAAAAGGACTAAACCCCAGTTCCCTGTAGAAAATTGGAGCAACCCTAGAATTCAACCATACGCATACTGACGAAGGAAGATAGGAAATTAAGGGCGACAAAGATGTAGAGATGCATGCAGGGTTGATAACCCTACTCACCAGAAACACAAAGGTAGTTGAAGAAAAATCATAGCCATTCCCACTTTTTTTCTTGGTTGGTACTAGTCCCCTTAGGAAGGGGAGGAAATCCAAGAATGCCACCCTTTGTGAGAGACAACATAGCTTCTACCTAACAGAACCAAAAAAAACCAAAGACCCAAAACAACAGAGGAAGGAAACTTTCCAGGAAACAATAAGGAGACCAAGACAGATAAGGATAGATATAAAAGGCAGAGGAGTACCTAGGAGATCAGAGAGAGGAAAAAACTAAGCCATGAGCAAAAGAAAGTCCCCCTGACACAATGCAGAAATAGCCATGGCAGCACTCACAGCTCATGCAGTGCACGCAGCGGTCCATTCTCTAGTCCTCCTTATGGCATGTATTATACTCTCATTTTTAAGTTATCATGGATAGTAAAATGTGTTGTGCTGAGAATCAATGATGTTGTTAGACTCTGATTTTATTTCCTAATGTACACGAATTGTGGCTCAGGACCTAAGGTGGAAAAATGATGGTAAGTAGGCTACTTCAAAAGATTTATGTTAGTAGAACCAATGAAATGATATTTTATCTAACCATCTATGGAGCCATTACATGTATAAGAACTTTTTCCATGAAAAGATCCAGGACTCCATGACTAAAGAAGTCAAAGGATATTAGAGAAATGTCATGTGCATGCGGTTTTCATCCACGAGAAATGTGGTGATAAATACATGGTACAAGAGGTACTTGATTTTTCCCACAGACGGCTAGTCACTAGTATGCATTTTGGGGACGACCAAGTGTAAGATATTCCGGTTAGGCTTATTCCCGCATGATAAGATATTAACAAGACAAGATGTGTAGCTTCTGAAGAGAGTGAAAGTATAACTAGCGCATGTATTTCTACATGAGGAATAATGATCCCCTTTGGGTAGTTTTCACTAGCCTACATTTTTTTTTCAATTTTTGGGGACATTACAAGTGGTATCAGAGCCCAGTTTCGATACTAAGAGACTTATGGGCGCACCATGAATTCACAAAGAGAAAATAAAGTATGATAAGTAATTTTTGTTACTAACAGAAATTTTTGCTGCTATTAAAATTTTTTGTGTTTTAGGAAATTTTTTACAGAGCTATTCAGTTTATGAATACTAAGGAAGAAAATAGCTAGTAGGAAGAAATGACCACCCCCACTCCGGAAGTGAACTTGGTGGTCGAGATAAACTCTGATGTGCTAAAAAATTTGCACAATCTTCAAGCTAAAGTGAAAAGTTTCAGAGAAGATAGTCTAAATGAAATAAAGGAACAACAAGCTATAAATGAAGCATTATTGCGTAACATGATGAAAGGGAGCCCGCAAGGCAAACCTACCCATTCCACCAACAGATCCAAAAGAGAACCATATCATGAGCGGGCCAGTATCCCAAGAGAAGCATAAAAATAAGGTACACCTGAAGCAACTAAAGGGGATCATCATAGTCCTGCTAGTGATGACTCAGTTTCTCCACAGAGAAAGAGGAAAATAAATGATGATAGTCTTTAGGGGGGGTTTCAAAAAATAAGAGCCCTGACCTATGAAGGCGAAGTAAATACGGGTGAAAAGGATGAAGAATGGTTGTTGGGAATGAGTAACTATTTCCAGGTGCATAACTATTTCAGTGTGATGCAGGCTAGGCTTGCTATCTACAACGCGAATGGTAAGGCAACAAGATGGTGGTGATATTTAAAGCACACCAAGAAAAATGAGCTGCAAGAAATAAGCTAGGAAAAATTCTGAATTATTTTCCAAGAAAAATACATGTCAGAAAGGTTCTTTGACCACAAGGTAAAATAGTTCCATGAACTATGCATGGGGTCCATGACTATGGATGCATTTATAAACTTATTTCTAGATCTGTTGCATTATGTACCCTATATCAAAGAAGATAAGGTGAAGATCTAGCAGTTCCTAAGGTTTCTTCCTCCCATTTTTTGGGACAAGATTGAATTCAACATGCCAAAGACACTAGATACTACACTACACAATGCCTGACTCTACTATGAGCATGGGTAGTTACGGAAAGAAAACCAGAACCAAAATAGGAAAAATTCTAGAAAAATTTCTGATAACCGCAATCATGGGTCAAACCCACAACCTTATAGAAATAAAAATAACAACTTTCAAGCAAACAAGAACTTCAACAAAACTAGTATGATGCCTCACATACGAGCTCCTAATGGTAATAAGAAAGTGGTGAGTGGAGCCAATGCTACCTCTTTAGTGATCTAGTGTTGGAAGTGAAACGGGTCGCATGATGCCCAAGATTGTAAGAACAAGAGCAATGGAGTCTTGCATAATCTACAAGAAGAACCTACCATTGAGGATATAGTGGGAAACCCGCAAATCTATGCAGCATTAGATGGCCGACAGGCGGACCATCAAGATATAACGGTCGAGATCGAAGGTAAGATCTTTAGCACCTCTCTTTCAATACTTGTTGATCTCAGTGCTTGTCGAAGCTATGTTGGACCTAATATTGTGGATTTATGCAAGTTAGGAAAAGTAAAGCATGTTAAACCTTCGCTGGTACAGTTAGCCACTAGTATGAAACGGAAGGCTTCAAAAATTGTTAAAGAATGTGAAGTAAACCTGAATGGTTTCGTTACTAACGTAAACCTAAACATCCTACCTTTAGGATCGCATGATATTCTTATCGGCATGGATTGGTTGGAACAACACCATGTCATGCTCGATTGTCTACACATGTCTATCTTGTGTACTGATTGCCAAGGGAACCAAGTGAAAGTTCAAGGCATCACAAAGAAAGTTTCTGTAAGAAAAATCTCTACCTTACAAGTGAAGAAGTATGTTAGGAAGGGATGTAAGTTATTTGTGGTGAACATTCGAGATGTAGAGTCTGATAGAGAACAACACATAGAATATTTCCCCGTTCTTGAAGAATTCAAGGACGTGTTTCCCAAGGAACTCCCTAGATTACCTACAAAATGAGACCTAGACTTTTCCATCGAACTGAACACAGGATCAGTTCCATCCTCTAAAGCCCCATAGTGCATGAGTACACTAGAATTGGTGGAACTCAAACTGTAATTGTAAGATTTAATAGAGAAAGGGTATGGCCTACCCAGTGTGTCCCCTTGTGAAGCACCGATTTTGTTTGTAAAGAAGGAGGGTACGATGGGGATGTGCATTGATTACTGTGAATTAATCAGAATAACTATAAAGAACCGTTACCCGCTCCCTAGGATCGATGACTTGTTCGACCAGGTGGGAGGAGCTAAAATATTTTTGAAGATTGACCTGGGATCTAGGTACCATCAGGTACGGATCCGAGTTGAATATATTTCCAATACCTCCTTTCTTACAAGGTACGGGAAGTACGAGTTTGTAGTGATGCTGTTCAGGTTGAGCAATGCACCTACAAACTTTATGTGTATGATGGACAACATATTCAGTAAATATTTGGATAATTTTGTACTAGTCGTTATATATGACATTCTAGTTTATTCAAAGAATAAGGAGGAACACGAAGAACACCTTTGCATAGTACTTCGAGTGTTGAGAGAACACCAGCTCTACACTAAGTTTAGTAAATGTGATTTTTACAAACCACAAATATAGTACCTAGGTCACATCATATCTGAGCAAAGAATAGCTTTGGACCTAAAAAAGATTCGAGCTATAAAGGATTGGCCTACCCCGACTAGTGTCATTGACATAAGGTCCTTTTTGGGTTTAGCTGGGTATTATCAAAAGTTCATTGAGAAATTATCAAGAATCGCTTGCCTGATGATGGCTTTGCAGAAAAAAGCAAACAAGTTCTTATGGGTTGACAAGTGTGAAGAAATTTTTCAAAATCTTAAGCAGCTTTTGATGACCGCACCAGTGTTGCAGATTGCGGATCCCAATGGGGATTTCATTGTATGCATGGATGTAAGCAAGGAAGGACTTGGAGGAGTCCCCTTGTAAAATGATCATGTGATCTCTTATGAATCACGGAAATTAAAAGAGCATGAGCAAAATTATCCCACGCACGATCTTGATATAGTGGCCATTATCCACGCTCTGAAGATGTGGGGGCACTACCTCATGGAGAGGAAGTTCCTTCTAAAGACTGACAATATGAATCTAAAATATTTATTCGATCAACCTAATCTAAATGCAACGTAAGTGAGATGGTTGGCTTTCCTCAGTGAGTATCACTTTGAACTAAAGCATATTAAGGGCAAAGAGAATAAAGTTTCCAATGCTTTGAGGTGACGAACTCATATGATATATGAGGTGACCCTGAGTCAAACTAATGCATATTTGCATGAGAATATTAGAATGGCCAACAATGTTGATCTGTTCTATGTGGAAATCCTCAATAAGGTCCAAGAGGACCGGTTGTTTCAACAATAGAAGGAATACTAGGTGGATGAATCCGAACTACTATGGTCCAAGGATAGATTGTATGTTCCAGATGGAGGGGAAATTCGGTCCAGCATCCTCACAGAATTTCATAGGGCACCCTACTTGGGGCACCGTGGATATCAAAATATGATATCTGCCGTCAAGAGACACTTTTTTTGGCCTAAGTTAAGGGCTGAAATTGCAATGTTTATTGCGAAATGTCAGGAATTGTAGCTAGTTAAAGTTGAGCACCAACATCCTTTAGGATTGCTACATCCATTGCCCATTCTGGAATGGAAGTGGGAGGTTATCAGTATGGATTTTATTACTGGCTTACCGAAAATCAAGAAGAAAAATGATTCCATCATCGTAGTCATTGACAAGCTGTCAAAGGTAGCACACTTCATCCCCATAAAATCGACCTACAAGGATGTGAACATTGTCGATATCTTCCTAAAAGAGATATTTAGATTACATGGGATACCCAAAGCAATTATCTCTGATCAATATGTTAAGTTTACTGGAAACTTTTAGAGTCTTTATTCTCTAGAATAGAGATGCAGCTGAACTTTAGCACTACTTATCACCCGCAGACGGATGTGTAGACTGAAAGAGTAAACCAAATTGTTGAAGACATGCTTCGAATGTATGTCATGAACAACCCCGCCAAGTGGGAGCATTATCTGCACCTTGCAGAGTTTGAATATAACAACAGGGATACGGATTCTTCCATAATGAGTCCTTTCAAGGTACTCTATGGACGAAAGTGTAGGACCCCAATTACTTGGGACAATCTAGTGGATCGGCTCATGTTAGGACCTGACCTACTATTGGACTTGGAACAATTAGTTACCAAGTTCCAGGGAAACCTTAAAGAGGCACAATACTGTCAGAAAAGTTATGCAAATAAGAAACTAAAAGATAAATACTATAAAGTAGGTGAGCATGTCTACTTGAAAGTAAAAGAAAAATGGAGCTCGTTGAGCTTGGGTAGGTGTGGTAAGTTAGCCCCTAGGTTTTGTGGACCTTTTGAAATTCTGGCTAAGAAAGGACCACTGGCTTATGAACTAGCATTACCTACATACGTAAGAGTTCATAATGTTTGCCATGCATCTTTATTAAATAAATATGCTTATGACACTAAGCGTGTCATTGATTGGTCCTTATTATAGGTGGAACCTGAGGGGGAATTTGCCCTTGAGCATTTGCATATATTGGACAAGAGAGACATGTAGCTTTGGAAGCGCACTGAAGTCCAATTGAAAGTGTAGTGGAAGCACTTTGAGGTAGATGAGACTATCTGGGAGAATGAGGCCACCATGAGAAAGGCTTACCCCGCCTTGTTTCATGATATCATTCAAATTCCCTAGAACACCAGGAACAATGTTGTACTAAACGAGGAGGGATGTGATATCCCAAATTTTGGATCTACCATTTATAGGCATGAGCCTATTTGATCACGATGATTATATTGATGTTTTATTTTTATATTGGGTCAAAGAACCCACTACATATGGACATGATGATTTGTTTTGTATATTGGGCATAAGCCAATTGTTTATGATATATATGTATGTATATGTTGGTTGTGTTGGGATTATACCCTGAAGCACATGATTGATGAAATGTTTTGTGTTATCGCATGGACCTTGAAGCACATAATCAATGAGATGTTTTGTGTTGAGCGAGAGGCTCTGAAGCACATGAGTACTTACATTTTTGTTGATCATAAAGCTCTAGAACACATGAAAATATAATTGGAAATGTTGGGCATAAGCTCTGGAGCATCAGATCCTTAGCCATTGTATCCCTAGGTGTATCGTACAAGTACATCCTAGCATTTAGTGTTGAGCGAGAGCTACGGAAATGAACTATGTTTGTAACTTCCTATTATAATCATTGAGTATGGGCTCTGGTAAGTGCTAGGGGTTATTGAAAAGTTTAATATCACCTCCGAGTGAAAATGACTCGAGAATAATATTGATCTCATCATACTTATTTTTAAGTGATTAAATGAAATTTGGAATTTCAGTATTCTCATCAAGTACTGAAGAACTACCACGTTATACAAGGAAAATCCAACATGCAAGGATGTTTAGGGTTTCCTATCCTAGTAGACCTAAGCCATCTATCTACTTGAACTTCATAAAGAAATCTCGTTAAGTCTAGGGATCATGATACATGATGCCTGAAGACAAATGTTAACAACTATTTAAGTACTATGTATTTTATACATAGTATGTATAAAGAATTAATTATGATTAATTATATAATTGAATAAAGAAAGAAGAAAAGCTCCACCAATTATTATTTATTACTAAAAGATTAATAAATAGTGAAATATCTATGAAAGACTAACTAGGAATTGGTCAAAAGTTCTTAGGTTAAGAATTGAAAATTACCCCAGTAAATTAAAAAGGGTTAAATCAAGAAATCAAGGAAATCTTGATTTAACTACCCCTTTGATTGAAAAGTCTATCTATAGAGACTCAAGCCAAGCAAAGGCTTCGGAATCTGATTTTCATCTAGGAGAAGTATTATTCTTCCTATTTTGCTCTCAAGTGTTTTCTTGGAGAACTTTTATTGCAAGGAAAAGATGATTTATTCAGAACTGATTACCAGTTAGGAAACCCTACCTTAGGAGCTCTAAGCTACTTGCATGTTGGAGTCCAGCTCGGGGGGATCCGGATTAGAACCAGGAACGGTTCCTGATCATGGTTGGGAGGAATGTGGTAGTTCCCAAGTGATTTGGTCATCAAAATCAGAGGTCAGATATGTCTTAAATTGATAATGCTATTTATTTAAAAAGTGTACAGGTTCAACCATTAAAGGAGCTTCATGCAAATAACTTACATGTATGAGTTCTTAGTATGTCAAAGTTCATTTCTAGGGTAAATGCTGGCTGGTTTAGGTAAAAGTTTTTATATATATTATTAACCTTGGAATTGATTGGTTCTGTCCATATCTCCTAGTGCTACCTTTCTTAAAATCTAACCCTATATTGTTTATGTTGTCTTCTAGATTATATAATGAATATGTTAGCTGAATGTTTCCAATGAATTTACTAACCCTATGTAATTAATGTTCTTCCTAGATTCTTCTAGGGTTTGTATTATCTTCAATACTTCTTAGGGTAGTAAATATTCTTCATAGGCTGTATATAGCTAGGTTTCCATCTCTAAAGTTTGTTTTTGTATACATTCAATATTCATAAATTTATTACTCTAAAACTAAGTAAATCCAGACATGATATTTATTGTCCACTTATTATTTATATCTCTATTGACAGATTACATTTGTCAGTAGAGAAATGATTCATATTACAACAGATATAATCATAGGATTGAGTTTAAAGAAATAAATATACTAAATAGATACCTTAGGGTATTACTTACAACTAGAACTATTTTATAAGATAATTATTTATACATATAAATAACACCATTAGGTATAAACCATTATGAAAATTATCTATACATTTATTTCCAAAATTAAATAACCCATCTACGACCTTTCAAGGTCTGTATCCATATAACAAATTTACATTAAAAATCTTCCACATAAATGAAACAACATTATAAATAATTAGAGGAGGCATCGTGATCATCCATGTGGTCCTTTACAATTCTTTGATCATAATTCATAAACAAAATTACATAACCATAAACAAAATTACATAACTCAATAAACATTACAATAGACAAATTAAAATAATATATCTTATATAGTAAATCATATCATAGTAAAACAACGTCAAAATCATATCATAAATCCATTTATTGCAAAGAGTAACAGGAATTGAATCCTGTGGGCATGCAAGCCCAACTTGTTGTATTTATTAAAATACATTTCATTACAACTCATTACATTAAAAACTGTGCTTGCTAACATAGGTCACAACATCGATCCCATGGAAAAGCCATAATAACAAACCATATGTAATGTATATACAAAATGACAACCAAATCCTATAACCATTCTCACACAGGCCATGCTATACATCAAATCGTATGCGGGCCGTGGTCTATAAAATACACCCATTAAAATATAAATACACAGTCTATTTACATTTCAACAATAAATGCCATCGAGGGTCTATAAACCGTGGCCTCTATGAAATCCACTAATTCATAATGCTCACATAAGTCACGTCCTCGGCCAATTGTTAAATCTAAAACAAGGTCTCTACAATTTAACCCTACACTATACTATCACAACACTGTGGGAAGGCGCATGCCATTCATGGCATGGTCTATACCCATTATTCCTATATCTTACATTACAAACTAAGTAATGTCGTAATACACAAAACCTTCAAGACGATGAATGCCCACATAAATCAACCATAACCATAGAATCAACGCAACAAAATCGTGCTATGCACATTATAGTTTAAACCATGGTAAATCAAGTAATAAAAACAATATGCATCCATTTACACAGAGCTTGCCAAGTAAACCACACAGTCAACATATTAAAACCTAAAAACAAGTTTACAAAGGCATGACAATGGGCTGACGCACCATTGCAAGCAATGGTGCAGCCCAAACATTCCTCTTTTCGTTGCTAATAGCCCAAGCAAAATTTACAAACCCAAATTTATACACAGAACTAGAACGTGTACAATTTCACCAATGGCTGAAGCCATTATCAACATTGTTTAAAACCCCAGTCTGAAATCGTATGCCGGAAGGCAAAGTTTAAAACCCCACATCGAAACCCTCAGCATAAAACCTAAATCCAAACAAAAACTGATGCGCAGTTTTCCTAAGAGGGTAGAGGGGTAGTAAGTAAATATTCACTCACACGCTTACCATAGAAATGAGTGTCAATGATTCCATCCCATAGAAGCAAAGCCACGCTCCTCCTATTTTCCCTTTCGGTACCTACAAAACACAGGAAAAACGAAGGATGAGAAGTATGACTGAGCAAATGTTAAACCAAACGAATGAGTAGGCACGTTAAAACCAGCATGGGCATACCTCATAGTCTAGAGCTCTCCTCCATGGTTTACCCCTACGCAAAGCCAAAGAGAAAAAACCAAAATGACAAACAACAAACAACCATCGTGAGCCAAGGCTAAGGGAAAGCTATCGCATTTCACCAAACGCATTGAATGCACCAATTGGAAACCATTAAACCCACATAAAAACCCACTCTCCATAGTATTGTTTCATTGCATTATAACATGAAAACCTCTCACATAAACCCTAAACCCTACTACTATATGTTTAAACCTTATGTTATGTCACTACCCAAACTCTATCACAAGCGATTATGTTTTACAAGGTTTGGATTATGGTAAGATCACGATATTACATAGTCCATAGGTGGCATTAGTCCAAGGTATGATGCCATAAGTCATACACCTTAGAAGTTAAAACAAAATACACTTTAGGCTCACAACCTTGTATTAAAATGCAATACAAAAGTGTTAAGCATAAATGCTTAGCGAACATGGCATATGCAATATGCCATGTTAACTTTTAACATATTTGACTATAATAACATGTCAAATAAAAGAACGTAAGAGATGTTACTAAATATAGTAAAATATACATAGAGCATAAAATGTATTAATGACACAAAATAACAAATTTAAAACATAACGAAGAATAATTAGTGTACTGGAAATTTAGCCGTAATAGTGAAATTGACGATAATGACACATACCAAGTTATAAAACCAAGTCATTAAGCAGCATAACAACTAGCAGCAGGTCCTCTAGGATCAAGACAATAAACACACTTTACACCAGATCCTGTCGCAAAGTAATGAACTGTGTAAGTAAATAAAAGAGGTACCTTAGTTCGATTGAACTAAGTAAGCATGTGTAACCAAGTAATACCTTACCTCTCAGATCGTCATGGGAGAACAAGTCCTGCCACTACGCCACTTTGTTCCCCATCAACAAAGTTAAGTTAGTTTTTATTAAATAAACAAAGTGCACATGTGTAGGAGTAAAACAAACGTCTATACAATTCATTAATTCACCAACAGTAATAACTAAGATGTATAAATAGTTTAATAACAACATTAAGACATAAGAAGTAAACAAGCTAATAATCACTGAATGGATAAGAGATTAACAAGACAAAATGGGTAGTTTCTGAAGAGATTGAAAGTATAAGTAGCGCATGTAATTCTGCATGAATGATAATGATCCCCTTTGGGTAGTTTTCACTGACCTGCAAATTTTTTTTTTCAATTTTTGGGGACATTACAATGATGATGATGATGATGATGACGATGTTGATGATAATGATGATGATAATGACGATGACGATGGTGATGATGATGTTGATGATGTTGATGTTGATGATGATGATCATGTGGATGATGATGATGATGATGAACATGATGATCATGATGATCATGACGATGTTGATGATGATGATCGATGATCAATGATCATGGTGATGACGATGATGATGAATATGTTTATGATGATGATAATGAGGATGAGGATGAGGATGGTGATGATGGTGATGATGATGATGATGGTGATGATGGTGATGAAGATGATGATGAATATGTTTATGATGAGTATGAGGATGAGGATGGTGATGATGGTGATGATGATGGTGATGATGATGATGAGGATGATGTTAATGATGATGATGATGAATTTGATGACGATGGTGATGATGATGCTAATGATGTTGATGTTGATGATGATGATGATGACGATGATGATGAGGATGATGATGGTGATAATGATGGCGATGATGATGATGATGATGATGACGATGATGTTGATGATGATGTTGATGATGATGATGAGGAAGTCAGGGATGGTGACGATGTTTATGATGATGAAGTCAGTGATGATGAAGATGTTTATGATGATGATAACGATGATAATGATGAAGATGAAGATGATGATGATGATGTTTATGATTATGATGAGGATGGTGATGATGATGGCGATGATTATGATGATGACGATGAAGATTATAATTATGAATATGGCGATAAGGATGATATATAAAATGATTAAGATGATGTTGAGGATGAAGTTGATGAATATGATGATGATGATGATAATGATGATCGATGATCATGATGGTGATAATGATGATGATGATGATGAATGATGATGATGACGATGGTGATGATGATGGTGATGGTGATGACAATGATGATAATGATGTTAACGTCGATGATGATGATGATGATGATGATGATGATGATGTCGATGATGATGATGATGATGATGATGATGATGTTGATATAGGGGGGGAGAGGTAGGAGGAGAAGGGGATTTGGAGATAGGGAGAGGAGGATGGGGGATTAGTAAGAATTGGGCAGATGAGGGGGAATGTTAGTCATAGGGGGTGACCTGTGGATGTGTTATGTGGGTGTCTGTGTGTGTGAGAGAGAGAGGGTTGGGGAATAAATAGGGGGGTGGGGTCTAAGTGTAGTTGAATGAGTTGGGGAGCAAGAAAGAGTGGAGAAAGAGGTTTTAGGTGTTAAGAGTGAGACAGAGGTGCTAGGGGGATGTGTGTATGTGTGTGAGAGGAAGAGAGAGAGAGAGGGGGGGGGGGGAAGGGAGGTTTAGGGTGGTGGGTTGTTAGGAAGATAGAGGATGGGGGCTTATTATGAGTTACGGGGAAGAGGGGAGTCAGGGAGGGACATAAAATAATAAAAGTATTGGTATAATTGAGAAAACACACACTCATTGTAGTATTTAAAAACGCGCTCCCGTTATTTTTAACTAAAACGGGCTCCCGTTTTGATTAGCTAAAACGTGCTCCCATCTTGCTTAGCTAAAACACACTCTTGTTTTGTTTAAATTCAAAAATCTATTCCCTCCAAATGATAAGGCTGAGCCTCCACCCATGTTTTCATGGATTTTTATGCCTATGTGTCTGCTTCATACTTTGCTTTAGATTCAACATGATTATGCCTTGGAGTATGATAAACCATGGCTAATTCAACATTATATCCAAATTTTCAATATGCTTGTGTTTAGCGGTTCATGTGATTATGTTGCACACCTCCATTTTTTATGATATTTTAGAAAGAAATATGGTTTTTTTGTAGATTCTAAATATGTAAATTTTAATAAAAATACATAATTTTTTCTATTTTTATCTTATTTATCTTCTGTCATCACTCCTGAACTCAAAAAACACACTGTTAGTGTTTTGTCCATATCTCTTTCGTTTCTCAACCATTTAAAAAAGAAATTGTATGGTGCACTAAAGAATATCAACCTTTACATGCTATAAAAAACACATTTCCAAATAATTACATTAATACATTCAAACGTTGCACCCACAATTGACATACCATTTTCAAGGTTTAATCTCTTAGATAATTAAAAAAAATAAAAAATATTATTTTTATTATTGGAAAAATAGTCGTGCACTAGTACTATGTGTTCTCTATATGTGCACCAGTTTTCGTAAGTTTATTCCATCATTTAGACAGTCAGATGTTGCACCCATAAAAACATATACCTATGTCCCAAAAATAAAAAGTGCTCGTTAAAAAATATCTAACCTTATATAGTTAATAGCATTTTCAATAGAAAAAAAATTATATATTTGAAAAGGACATTCAATTTTCTACATTTCTTGTTCTTTACTCATCGTAAGATTCATTGTGTAAGTGTCTCAAAATATCCATGCAAGTTGATGGATGTCTGTTTTTTCAGTTTTGTATTGCATCTAATGCGTCAAAAGAGACCCTCAACTTTGTGCAGTCACAGAGATGGTAGTCCACCCCAAAATTTTGTGTTTGCCCACCCCAAATTCTAAAATAAAAACACAATTCCCTATAATAAGATAATTAGGAAATTGTCAATGAAGAGCTATAACTGATATCATGAAGTGATCTCTTAGGTGTTCTACCTTTTAGTATTTACATTGGTTTTGTGTCATGAATTGTGTGTGATCCATTCATCAACAAATTATTGTCCATGCTAGAAGTTATACATCCATGAGCTACCACTTATCCATGCATCAACAACTAGCTATGTTTTATTTGAGATTTGGGCTAGACTAGTGCCTATGCTTTTAATCTAGAGATGATGAGGATGAAACATGTGTACTATCAATATTGATTGTATGGCACTCATTCAAAATTAAAGATAAACAATAAAGAGAATATAAAAAACAACTCCTAACTCATGAATAGATATAGTCATAGCAATGCATGGATAAATCATAACTTATGAATAGATAACCAACAATTCATGGCATATAAGCACATTAGATATATATTAAATGCATAATAACAAGAATCTCTATGATAACATGTAGGTAGGCATGGATAACTTAGAGTTGAAATAGTTTAATTAAAAAAAATACGAAGAATAAAAAAATCCAAATTATCTTCCATTCCATAGTTACTAAGAAAATCATAAATACTAGAAATTCTAAAATATAAACACCTATAAAAATAAGTATCCATAATAAAAAAAAATAAAAATAATATTACCACTAATTAAATATAAAAAATTCAATAAAAAACCACATACACATTGCGTGCCATTAATTAAAACTATATACACATTGCATGCCATTAATTGGAGAAAGGTGCATAAACAATTTGATAAAAACTCCATAAACAATGCATGCCATTAATTGAAAAAGGTGCATGAACATTTGGATTTTATACTGCATGCCAATAATTAAAGAAAAAGCTACATAAACATTTTGGATTTTATAATACATAACTTTAACCGGAAAAGTGCATAAACATTTATATTTTATTCTGGCCAATAATTGGAAAAGCTGCATAAACATTTTGGATATTTTCGATTTTATAGCACATGCCAATACCCAAAGCTACATAGTATCTCTTTGAAAATGAAAAAGGCTATATCCAAGTCTGCTATTTGATTCCATCAAATAAAGAAACAAACCCCAAGTAGAACGAAGTTCAGTATTATGAAAAAGTCTATTACACAAAAACACTTCGATCTATTCCCTAAACTCCCACAATTCACTTAAAGAAACGTTTCTCATAAGTAAGCTAAGGTATGGCCCAACCGAAAGGCCTGCTATTGTTCGCTGCTGCAATTCTATGACAGGAGGGGCACACAGCGATGGTTGCCGTAGGCATAAGAGGAGGTGCCAATTTCACAGATCTTAGTTCCTGCAACTCCTGTTGCAGTCTTATGTTCTCGGTTATAAGTGTCTCGTTAAACTTCTTCAGAAACTTCCAATCCATTGCCGTTTGATTGGATTTCATCCTGACACAAATTAATCACATCCAAATTATGTATAACATGAAAACTGTTAATAAAATAGAGCACCCTGAATATCAAAACTTTTTTGAGTCACAAGTATGCAGAAATTTATGTATAACAGAATAACTGCTAATAAAATAGAGCACCCCAAAGATGAAAACTTTTCCGAGTCACAAGTATGTAGAAGTTTATGTGTAACAGAATTACTACTAATAAAATAGAGCACTCTTAAGATCAAAACTTTTGAATGACATATATGCAGAAATTTTAATGTCTAGAACTCTTCAAATCTACACGCTAAATCATTTAGCAGTCGATTCAAGAAATGGGCCTTCAAATATTAAAATCTAGATGTACAACGAATCAGTAAAGAACAGAAGGTAACCTTGCTCGTTTATTCTGGAACCATACTTCAACTTGATGAACTCGGAGATTCAATTCTCTGGCTAACGCTTGCCTTTCATTCTGAAGAAAGCCCAAATCGTATTGAGAGAACAAATACATGAATCACAGACAAGAGAACATGAAGTGTAATTGCTTATTTTCAACTTGAAACCAATGCAATAAAGTCAATATGCATAGTACACTTATCTAGTGTAATCTAGAAAAATCATCATACCCCAAATTCTCAAACAAAAACACAATTCCATGTAATATGATAATTAAGAAATTGCTAATGAAGAGGTGTAGCTCACATCAATACTTGATCTCTAGCTTCTTCTAAGTTTACCTATTTAAATTGGTGTATGTAATGAATTGTGTGTTATCCATGTATCAACAAATTAATATCCATGCTAAGAGTTATAGATCCATGAGCTACTACTTCTCTCTACATCAACTACTAGATATTTTTATATTAGTTTTTTTTATAATTGTATATTTCAAATTTGCAATCACTACCATAAAATCATTAATACTTGTGTCATCTTAATACAATCTAGAAAAATCATAAATACTAATCCATTAAAAACTCTAAAATATAAACACCTATAAATATAAGTATCCATAATAATAATAGAAATAATAATAATAAAACATAAAACTTTACCACCTATTAAATAATAAGTTAACTAAAAACTACATAAACATTGCATGCCATTAAATGGAAAAGATCCATAAACATTTCTATAAGAGCTGCAGAAACATTACATACTATTAATTAAAAAAAACTTAACAATAAAAATAATAATAATAAAACATAAAATTTTACTACCAATTAAATAATAAGTTAAATAAAAAACTGCATAAACATTGCATACCATTAAATGGAAAAGATACATAAATATTTGGATAAAAGCTTCAGAAACATTGCATGCCATTAATCGGAAAAGGTGCAGAAACATTTGGAATTTATACTGCATGCCAATAATGAAATAAAAAGCTGCATAAACATTTTGGATTTTATATGCATACCATTAATTGGAAAAGCTGGATAAACATTTTCTATTTGATACAACATGCCAATACAGAAAGCTACATAGTATCTCTTTGAAAAAGGCTATATCCAAGTCTGCTATTTGATTCCATGCAATAAAGAAACCTAAAAAAACCAAACCCTAAGTTGAACGAAGTTCAGTAGTATGAAAAGATCTATTACACAAAAATACATCGATCTATTCCCTAAACCCTCCACAATTCAGAAAGCAAACTAAGGTGTGGCCCAATCGAAAGGCCTGCTATTGCTCGCTGCTGCAATTCTATTGCACGAGGGGCACACAGCGATGGTTGCCGTAGGTGCCAATTTCAGGGATCTTAGTTCCTGCAACTCCTGTTGCAGTCTTATGTTCTCGGTTATAAGTGTCTCGTTATACTTCTTCAGAAGCTTGCAATCCATTTCCGTTTGATTGGATTTCATCCTGACACAAATTAATCACATTCAAATTATGCATAACATCAAAACTGTTAATAAAATACAGCGACGGCAATATCAAAACTTTTTTGAGTTACAAGTATGCAGAAATTTGTGTTTAACAGAATAACTGCTAATAAAATAGAGCATCCCAAAGATCAAAACTTTTCCGAGTCACAAGTATGTAGAAGTTTACGTGTAACAGAATAACTACTAATAAAATAGAGCACTCTGATCAAAACTTTTGAATGACAAGTATGCAGAAATTTTAATGTCTAGAACTCTTCAAATCTACAGGCTAAATGATTTAGCAGTTGATTCAAGAAACGGACCTTCAAATATTGGTATCTAGATATACAACGAATTAGTAAAGAACAGGAGCTAACCTTGCTCTTTTATTCTGGAACCATACTTCAACTTGATGAACGCCGAGATTCAATTCTCTGGCTAACGCTTGCCTTTCATTCTGAAGAAGGCCCAAATCGTATTGAGAGAACAAATACATGAATCACAGACAAGAGAACATGAAGTACTATATAATTAAGATGGATAGACTTACCATTGTGGGCAGTCTGTTATTGCTAAAGCTTTCTTCCAAAATAGCATACTGCTCCTCGGAGAGTCTGGGCTTCTTCTTGGTAGCGCCCTTTTCTTCTACATCGGTGTGTACCCTTGAGCAAGCTTTGTCATTCTCCAGCTCCTCGGTCGCAGCTTGCATTCTCTTGAAGTCCATGCGGTAGCCGCTATCTGAACTTATAGCACTGGTATTCACTCTGCTGTTAGACGACGAGACATTAATGGCCGTCGCTTCTTCATTGTGACGAGAGAGCGCAAGAAAGTTGTTGACATCCAATCTCCTTGAAACCGGTACTTGACTGAATGCAGCCTTCGCTTCTCCTGGTGATCTCTGTTCACCAGAACCACCATCTGCAAACGAAGATTGTCATAATTGTCATCCGAAATACAATCAAAACAATCCACATGGCAATCAAATCACGAATAATTTAAAACTGAATCATCTTAAGTAGTCAGTATTGCAGATCAATAACGTGTCTCAAATGAAATATACCAATCTGGGGTGAAGTCTTCTTCCATGCCAAACTCCCCGAGGCTATTCTAGCCGACGAACCCGACGGTGGCAGCGGTACTGAGGTTAATGGAGACAGATTTAATTGTAGAGGAGACCCTTGCACAGCTCTCCGAGAATCGTACTCTAGATCTTCCTTTCTGGAGGTTGTGGCAGAACTGATACTGAGACCGAGACCTAGGTGGAGCTCTGTGTCGCAATGCTGATCCATGCTCTCCTGTTTCATTAAGGTTTGTCGAGATAGAAAGTGATCCGTATGACGGAAATGGAAAGAGAATATAGAAGAGCGAATGACAGACTCCGTGGAAAGAAGGAAATGGAAAGAGAATATATAAAGGAGAGAATGTGCGACGCACCTTGGACTCCTCCATCATTGACGCGTAATTATTTTATTTATTTAATAAATAAATAATAATATATTGACTTTCAAACTAAGGAAACGGAGGATGTGGGAATCTGTACTTTCAGGTATTTCTTAATCTTAATTAAATGTGGGTAAATTATTTTTAATTAAATGCCTGTAAATTATTTTTTAATGGAGAATGTGGGATGTACTTTCAAGTATTTCTCAATTTTAATTTAATGTGGGTAAGTTATTTCTTTTAATGTAAAAATTTGCCATAATTTAATGATCAAAATTAGATTGAGGAAATTTATTAATAGCTTCTTTTCCAAATGCAAGTTTAGTCATCATAGTTATTCAAAGAAAACCATGTTATCTGGTCTATGGTCTATTAGAGGGCAGACTTCCACTTTTTCACTATGGATCTTGGGTTGTTCACTCATTTCCTTACATTCAAGGAATATTAGTTTTTAACCAATCAAAAGTAGTTTAAGGTCTAAGCAATTATAACCAAAGTAACACAATTCCAGTGAGAATACTCATTCTAATAAAAATACTTGACAAAAAAATATAGTAAGGAGAAAATACGAGAGTAGGTTGCTTATCCATTTAAAAAACTTATTTTTCAAAGTAAAAAAAAAAAACATAAATCCTTCAGTATTTGCATGTAGTGGATTTTGAGAGGCAAAATGCTAGTCAAGGACCATTTTGCCCATCAAATACACTCTATATATTATATTTCCATCACCAAAAAGCAAAGACAACATTTTCTAATAATATATTGCAAAAAATATTACTTTAACTAAAATCTAATATTAAACTATTGGGGCATTGATTAAAACAACATTTTGAAGAACATTGATAATAGCAAAAATATTATTACTTATAATTCTAAAGAGAAATTGTGGTGTGAGGAAAATTTAGTGGTTAAGAGAAAATTAAGATACTATAAGGAGGTCATTAATCCTAATTTGGAAGATCAAAAGTGTCTCTCGATAGTAACTAGCTCACTCAAGAAAATTAATATAGCCGAGATTAGAACAAACTCTTATGAACTCCATAGCCAAATAGAGATTTGATTTATTCCTAAAACTCTATGGGTGGAAGGAGTTTTCCAAGTGTGTGATTCTATGAGTGTTGATGATGAAAACCACTTTCTTTTAAAGTGTCGTGGTTACACCAACATTAGATTTGAGTTTCATAGTATTTACTACAATAAAAACCTTTATAACCTCCTAACTTGGCTAATCTATGAGCGTTGGCACGCTTTTTTAGCACTAACAAGATTTTAAAGTAAATCAAGTATTAACCTTCTTGAGGTCAATATATCAAAGTTCGTCTTAGTGGAAGTTAATCATCATCACCATCATCAACTAGTTACAAATTTATCGTATTAGTGATGATGATGATGATGATGATGATGATGATGATTAACGTCCACTCAGAACAACTTTAAGCTATCGGACCTTAAGAAGGATAATACTTGGTGTACTTTCAAATCTTGTTCATGTGCTAAAAAAGCTTTCCAAGAAGCTTTCGAAGCTCACCATAGTTTTGTTAAGTTAAGAGGTTATGAAGGATTGTATTGTAGCAAATACTATGAAACTCAGATCTAATGTGGGTGTAAGAAAGACCTTCTAAGAGAGTGGTTTTCATCCTCAACACTCATAGACTTAGAAAAATGGAAAACCCTTTTCACCCATGCAGTTTTAGGAATAGACCAACACCCTATTTCGCCATGGAGTTCATGAGAATTCATTCGAATCTTGGTTGTATTAATTTTATTTCGTGAGCTAGTTACCACCAAGAGATACTTTTGATACAACGCACTCCAGGTAGCATAGTTTATTCAACCCCCTCCTTAGCTAGCTTTACAATTTTCCCAAAAAAATTTATAGTCTTCCCCCAAAAAACCATAATATTCTGAACGGAGACCCGTAGAAAGACTGTACATCTTAACCATATATCCCGTGAAAAGCTATGACTACAACACCTAATCACTAAGGGATATAGAATGATAATACATCATAGAGCCATTAATTAAGACATGAAACCAAGTTCTTGGAGGGATCCCCGAGGCCAATTAGTTCAACAATAACCGGCTTAGTCCTTTCTGAAAGCTTCGTCCCATCCATCACCTTCAGGGCATCAAGTCCAACCTGTTGCACATCTCCTTTCAGGAACGAATTCCTTATTGAACCCCCAATCTCCACACTCTAATCTTTTGAGTGGTAGAATTGGAGCCCCAAATGGGAAGCCATTAGGTCAATATTTTGGTGCATAAGCCTGCAATCATCATTGTGTTCCTTCCATGCTTGTGTCGGCTCCTCATCAACCTCCCTCTTAACATCACTACTTATGGGCGCATGTGCGATTAAATTCTTAATGAGATAATAAAGCATAATCATTGTGTCACACATGACAAATCTCCTGACCATGCTGTCGAGGTCAAATTCCCATTCCTCTACCTCCCTACGAAGATCTGTTGTTGGCATGGTCTGCACTTCCTCCCACAACCTCTTTTCCACCATCACAATATCATTGCGTATCTCGAGAGTAATGTGATATTTAAAGAAAGACATTGCTTCGTGGGCATGGGATTGTGCTCATGTTAGTCGGTCAAGGCCTATAAGCCCTCCATTCACCAACCGATTTTTCGTTCCCCCGACGATCATCGATGGCCTCCCCCATGCCAGTTTCCATATATATGGATCATTTGTGGGCCATATTATGTAATTGCCAAAGAATCCACTCACTGATATACTGATACCCAAGAACATATCTATCACCTCGCACCTTCCCACTCAACATACCCTCTACCAAAACATAAATGGTGAAATCTCCACACATAGAATGGATGAAGGGAAAGAGAGGGTACCTTGGATATAAGAACGAGTAGGCCATAATTACAAAAACTGGATTGTGCATCTCGTCCATCTGCCAAAACTTTCCTTCACCCTCTACTAAATACCAATCACAAAATTTAGCATCATGCAAAAATTAAAGATCACATAGAGCCACTAGAGCAGATCCAACCTTTCTCTCTTCCCATGCTTGTTTTTGCACCCATGAGTACTTAAAACTATAAAGAGGAGGATTAATCTCATTTTTTCCTGCATCATCACACGAGGCAGGCTTGAATCATCGTAAAGATCTTAGTTTGCTTCCAGTCACCATTCTGAGCGATCTAATTGTGACCTTCCACCTGTCGGCTTACCTTATACTAATGGACGAGAAGTTGGTTGTAGTTGGGGGCTCATCTCTCATCCCTAAATTCTTCAAAATACCCCGGTCTATGGGCCCTGCTCCCTTCTACACATATATTAGAAACTAGCTCCCCCACCTTGTTTGCGTCCTACCTGACATGGTTGAAGAGGACAGAATTGTGGGTATAACCCAGGTCTCGGAGGGTATACAACCTACTAGAAATATGCCAGCTGGATGATATTTTCTCTTTGGATCGGCCATTGGCTAGCCTCTTGGCCATCTGAATTAGAATATTAGAGTCCCCTTCTATGATCACTGGAAACCACCCTTCCCTAATTACGATATTGATTCCTTGGACAAGACCTTCCAGTTCCGCGTAGTTATCGGTGTCATTACCTATATATCCAAAGTAAATTTTTAAAATTTATCTGGAAACATTCCTGTAGACCCCCCCATATCCAGCAGAACCTATATTTCCTTTGGCCTGCCCATCAAATTTATTTTTAAACACGTGCCGAGGAGGGGGAGACCAAACATTTGGGCTAGACGGCCTACAAATTCTGAACTTTTGTCTAATCCCTTCCAAATTGATTCTATCAAGGCCCCAATCAACCATGGTGCAAGCTTCCTCTGCTGAGAATTCCTTATCTTGATCACCCCATTGCATACTTCTAATAGTTTCAAGGAGATTCAAAATAATTTTACACCACACCTCCTCTTCATTGTTCTTCTTGTCTTGGAATATGCGGTTTTTTCACTCCTTCCACACACTCTGCGTCACCATACTAGGAAACATCAGCCTTAAAGTCCTTAGAATTGGATTTTCAAAGGCTTTGAGGTTCCACTTGTGTAAGAACTGTCAAAGTTGACATCTACTTCAGATACCCCTTCGGAAAATCATCGATCCTCTATCCGATATGAAGGCCGTATAGGGGCAATTTCCAAACAGGTGGCTTGTAATGTCCCCAAAAATTTAAAATAAAATAAAAAATTAGTAGTCTAGTCAAAACTACCTATGCTGGACATTATTGGACTTGCGGAATGTGTCGTACTCTATTTACACAGTTTGTTTTATATTAAGTTGTTCGTGCGTCTTTCTTCCTTACTTGTCAATGTGATTATTACAGAGTTTAATTATGATGTCGTAATGTTGATTAATATGCTATTATTATGATTACGAAATGTTGTGTATGTTAGATATTTTGATTAGGTAATTCACTAATTTTCACATGTTTTTACTATCCTATACATGATTCTAACTTAACTTTGTTCTTGGAAACAAATGGATGGAGTGGCGGGACTAGTTCTCCCATGTAACTACATGAGAGGTAATAGTTTCTACTTGTCCTAGAAGGCTTACTTAGTTCTGTTGAACTAAAGCGCTTCTTCCTTTTTACCTGCAGGTTCACTTAGTGTTGGAAAATTGATTATAACAAGCTAAACGACAAGCCCACTATTTGAGTTACTAGCACACCTCTTTGCAGATCTATCCTATTGACATTACACTGCTTACAAATGTGATTATTACGTTGTTATTATAGTGACGGGGTCCTACAATAATTATTGTCTGTGTGGCACATATTTATTACTTATGTGCTTCTTATTTACTATGGTGTAAATGTTTATGACATGTTCATGTCTTAACATATGTTTTATTATATGTTTATTTTAAAGTTTGCAATACTTGTAATAAACCTGGTTTATACATTCCATGGCATATGAAATATTCCATGATCGTAGGGCTTAAAGAATAAGCCTAAACATTGCATCATGGGTTTATATACATCACATGGAATGGAAATATATGAAAATGTATTGCATATGAACTATAGGGTCTTGGGTTTGGAGGACGCTAATGGGAAATAGGGTTGCACCTTTAATGTCCATGGGGAAATGTGGCATCCCAGCTTAGGGCTTGGATCAACGATGGGGTTTGGTCATTCGTAGCTTGGATTCTTGCACTCTGCTCCTTTGCAGTATGAATAATATGACTTCTATGGTTTCGACAGGTATCTAATCATTTTGGGTTTCTGTTATACCCAAATCTTGTCACCAGCATGTGATAAGACTTTTAACTTCCATGTTTTCCCTTCATCCCAACACTTTCAGTGGAAACCTACTCTGTTTGTCAATTCTACATGAAAAAACTCAGCACCGCACTTTTCTTGTGTCCCATGAGCGGTACATTTCTCACACCGCATGTATCCTATTTTCCATAAGCAGTGCCACCGCCTATGGCCTTTGGTCCATAAGTGTTTCTTTTCTAAACCTCTCTATCATAAGAGAAGAAAAGTTCGGTACCCTGGGTAAAATGGAAAAAAGAGAAGTTTCTCGAGGCTTCTAGATCATGAGCCTCGTGTCCTCCCTTATCTCTATCCTTGTGGGTCAGTTGAGCTCAAGATCCCCCATCATAGGATATTGGAGCCACCTCATCCACAAATCTATCGACTATCCCTATCCATTGAGCCTTATAAATACAAGCTCATGTCCATAGTTGAGGGGGAAAACTATAGAGGTATTGCTATGCTGTTGGATTGACCACTTGACCTAGGCCATTGGAGAGCATAGAGAGCAAAGTTGGAGCTTATGGGGATGAAGTGTTTGTCTCGTCGAGATGCTTCTCAACACTAAGGCAATGGTTGCAAGCTTCTCCATACATTTTAATGCAAAGATGATTTCTGTCCCACATTACTATTTTTTTTTATTTCACATGTACATGTTGTTAGATTCCTTAGTCACTAACATGGATAAGTAGATTATTTTCTGGTAGCTTTAATGCGTTTGCACGTTTGATATGTTTGCAGGTATACAGGTTCACTATTGAAGCCACATTCCAGCTGTCTACAACATCCAGGGAAGGTCTTCATCCTTTGTCCTTCACTCATTTGTTCTAGATTTGAACCATTCATACCAGAGCAACAACTTTTGTCCGCATAAGGTGAAATATTCCTGGTTACAAATTTGGTGAATCCACCAGGGAATAGAGCACATATCAGTTGATCTGATCTTCCTCAGTTCTTGAACTCTTGTCCAAATCCAGGCTCCATCTCCAACTCTCTTCAGTCAGATCTGCCATCTGACTCAGTGAATTTTGGTTTAAAACTTTCAGATATGTTCAGATCCGAATTGTTTCAACTTTTTATGCTCTTTTTTACTGTCAATCCATCAATTTTTCCTTGATCTAATCAATTTCTGACTTGATCTTTCGTTCTCCTTTGTGTTTTGGATCTATCCAGGGAACCACTCATATTTTGTTGGCAAGAAGTGGTGCCACCACTTGAACCTTTCTAGCAATACGCAGTGCCACCACCTAAGTCTTGTTATCCAGAAGTGATGCTCATCCAGAACCGCTTTGTCAAAACCCCTCCAGTGCAGTGCTAGGTAGGCCTTGTTCCAAGACAATGTTTTTCTCATTTTTTGGAAAAAAATTGAGTGTGTTTGCTTTCAACACTGCACTGTTAGGATTGTGTGTTAGAATCTGAATGCTTATGGTTTGAAATTTTGTGGTAAAGATTGGTTTGATTGAAGAATTCAACATCTAGACTAGCCTTGTTGATTGTCCATTTCCTTCTGTGCTTGGTGGTTGTGATTGTGAAAGGATTTCTTTTTTGAAATCTTAGGTGTTATTGAGCTCTCTTTTCATTTCTGTTATATAGAAAAAAAGAAAAACATTTGATTAGCATCTTGATTTCATTTTTTGTTTTCATAGAGGACTTATTTTTGCTTCTTTAAAAAGATTTTTTTTTACTGAGATTAGGTCATTATCATCATTGAGCATAAGACATTGGATCTTTGATTGGCCTCACAAGCTTTCATGTTCTCTATGTTCTTTTGTCTCTTTTGCATTAGTACTATCTCATCAAAATAGAAAATATTGTAGTTTTAGATTAGATGTATTTATGCGTTGAGAAAATTTGAAAAATTGAGTGCATATGCATGTAGTGTGCTTCTTGTTTTTCTTTTAGGAAAATAGACTCTTTCCCTTTTGATTGCTTTCAGAAAAGAGAAATGAGTTTGGAAAGTGTTGTTTGTCTTTGATTTTGATTAGTTCAATATAGTTTTTTGGAAATTTTTGGTTTTAAAACAAAATTAAATACTCTCTTTCCCTCCCATAGGTTGGCATACCACGAACAGTAAAGTGAAATATTTGCATACACATACTGCATGGTTTTACTTTCTCTGTCAAAATTCCATGCATTCACCTAACCGTCCACTTTAAAATTAATGGTAGTTATAGGTTAAAATTTACATAGCAATTTGAGTGATAGGTTAGAGATGTGTTCGGGCATCGTTAAGCATAAGAGCTATCGTTACTCATCTGCATTACATCTTGGGACTCGCGTGGTTCTTGCACATACCTTCGATATATCGAATGACCTTTCACATACGCTTGAGGTATATAGAAAGGTACTTCACATACTTGATTGTATGTCGGAAATCCGTTTGTGTATGGTTATGCATTAGACAACACTACTACTGATTTGAGCTCCCACGTACCTTGCGTATATCGGGAGACCCCACTAGGATACATTATCCATCTAAGAAAAGCCCTTTGGCTATCTTGATTGGATCCATACACTGAAAATAACATTTAGGGAGATTAATACGCATGTACCCTTGAAGTATATCGTGAGTGGCACCTTCTTGACTGTTAAGAACTTGTGTCGACCCCCCTCTTTATTTTGTTGGTATATTTTGTCGAATGCATATGCTTTGTAAGTTGTCCATTTAGTATGATGTATTATCCCACATTCATGGGGAGTAAGTAATAGTTGTTAAGTCATCCAATTAATAGGTTTCGTTATCCCACATTCATGTGGAGTAATAGTGTTTTAGATTAGACTTAGTATATAAGTATGTGTTGAGGCTATTGAAAGCGCCGAAGAGTTATTTTGTATTGAGCTTACTCAAATGAGGTTGCCCTCTCAAAGTGGCCCATGATCAATAAAATATATTTTGTGCTCCAATATTTTTGCATTCTCATTGTTTATTGTAGGAGGTTCCCCACATCTGGTATCAGAGCACTTTCCTTGGCATAAGTGGGAAATTTGTTTTCTTTTAAAAAAAAAGAGGGCAAAATTGGGCGGCAACTTTTAGATCACTTTTTGAAACTTTTTGCATAGAATCAAAAGAAATAGGTTACGTATCTGAATTCCCCTTTCAAAAATACGTAGTTTCAAAAAAACAATAATCTCATTTGGAGTCCTAAAAGTGTAGATATCGCGGATTTAAAATCAACAATTTTTTAGAATTTCGGTGACGACTGCGGAAATTGCAGAGTGAAAATCTTTTGACCTGGTGCCCAGATTTCTATTCCGATTTCATGTAGAAGCAGAGGGCTTGTTCCAGTTCTAGAAATAGGCTATAATAGCGATTCTTAGCAATCTATATCAGGTTATGCTCATTTTAAAAGTTTTCGTCTCAAAACCCTATCTCTAATTACGAGTTTTTGAGCATTGGGTGGAATTTCTGCCACATTTTTTCTAGCACTTTGATTATTGCAGTAGTTCTTCTTCCTGGAGGAGTATTTTTCATTCGGATCAAGCAGTACACCCTGTCCGCTTAACTATGGGAAGTACTTCGGCATAGCCCTAAAACTCATTATGAGGAGTACCACAGGAACCTTGAAGTAGCTGGCCATTGAGAGGACCTGCCAAGCGAAAAGGGCAATGACCCCCACCAAATTGACTAGATTCCCATCCGTGAGGAAAACCAAAGAGTTATCATTTTTGGCCAAGCGGTTAGCAGTTTTACCTGCGCCGTGAAGTGAGGGGTACTGCCTCAATACTCAAGCATGAGACAGCTTTGGTGGCTAAGTGACTACCTTTGAACCAATAGGAAGATGATTATACCTGGGGTCCATCTCTATTTACACTTGATAATGTGCAAAATTTCAGAATTGTCACTGAAAAAAGAGTATAAGTTTTTGTTTTTCAGCCATATCTTCCTTGATTTAGCTCCGATTCCCTTGAACTTTCATTGTCACCCCTATAATACCGTTCTTCATATTCCTTCATTGAGGTCCTTATTCCCAATTTCACTTCCTCAAGGCCGAAATTCCATATTTGTCAATTTTTAAAGTTTGTCTTAACTTCTCTGATTCTCACCCAATCGCCTTCAAATTTTTCCATGGTGTTCATTTTCCAATTCTGCTTCCTTGTCCCTCTCTGACAAATTTTCCAATTCCTTCATCCCACCTCTAAAATTCACATTTTCTGCTTCTTGTCCCTAAAAAGGTGTCCAAAACCCCATAAAACCCCAATTACCCCCCCAAATTTTTCCCAAATCAAAAATCTTCTTTTCTAAAAGCCTCTCCATTTTTTCCTTTCTACCCCTTACCCTAAAAAAAAATAAAAATAAAATACTTGCTTATGGTTATTACTCAAGCCGGAGAAAATAAACAAATGGAAGGAGAACTTGCTGCCATCAAGTCCAAACTTAAGGATCTAGATAAAAAATTTCTCGGCCTCAATCGTTAGCATTCCTCCATGGACAACCGCCGCCATCCTGACTCTTTTGCAGACACTGGGTTCTTGGTGTTTAGCCACTACCGCAGGCCAAAGATGGATTTTCCTCGCTTCAATGGTGATGATCCGACTGGATGGATTTATAGGGCAGAACGATATTTTAGTCTACATAACACTTTTGATTTCAATAAATTCTCCCTTGCATCCTTTCATTTGGAACATGAAGCACTTCAATGGTTCTGTCGGTACATCAAGGATCATGCCAAGCCAAACTGGACAGAATTTTCCCAACTCCTCTTGCAACGATGTGGTCCTAGTGCTTTTGATGACTTCACAGGAGCACTCACCAAACTTCACCAAACTGGAACTATGAGGGAGTATCAAATAGAATTTGAGAAACTCACCAATCACACCGAGGAATTTCCTGGTGCATTCTACCCTAGTTGTTTTATTAGTGGTCTGAAGGATGCAATACACTCTGAGGTTAATATGTTCTGCCCCTACATAATGATGGAAGCCCTCAGGTTGGATAAGCTTGCAGAGGACAAGATCTAGGATCAACACTGCTCCAAATCCACTCATGTTCCATTCAGACCTATAGTTCCTCAAAGAACCCAAAATCTGCCAGCTCCTAGAACCACTCCTATCAAGCATTTGTCTGGAGTAGAGATGTGGGAATGTCAAGAAAAAGGACTTTGTTATAATTGTGATGAGAAATTCACCCAAGGACATAGATGTGTTGAGCAAAAGCTCTATCTCTTGGATGTGGATTCTCCACCAGCACCTGAAATATTTTATGATGCTCATGATCCCACAGATGATGATGGTGGCATTCAACAACTTCCTGCTCCAGAGGACCAACCAGAGATATCTCTCCATGCCTTAGTTGGAGCCACCACCCCACAAACTATGTGGGTTAGAGGGTTCTTCAAAAATCTCCCTGCTACAATACTCATTAGTTCTGGTAGCACTCACAACTTCATTGACCCAAGGATCACCAAACAGGCTAATTGTTTCATCCATCCTTGCTCCAGCTTTGAATTCATGATTGCCAATGCTGGCACCTTACCTTGCAAAGGGAAGTGTCGTAATGTGTGCATATCTATGGGGGATTATAACTTGCACTTTGACATGTTTGAATTTCCCTTAGGAAGATGTGATGTGGTTTTGGGTGCTCAATGGTTACGCACACTTGGACCCATTTTATGTTATTTTGCTAAACTTTGGATGTATTTTTCAATCAATGGTACCTAAACACACATTGTGGAGATTATAACTAGGGTCTCTTAGCCTCATCAATTTGCATTGCATGGAAAATCTTCTTAAGAAAAATTCATATGGTGTCCTCACTCAGCTCAATTTGATTTAGATGAAACCTTCACCAGTCTCAACTAATCCCTTGGATCTTTCATTCCGATGCACCTTTCAAATGCCTTATTTTTCCAAGTTCTTCACTCTTGAGCGTGATGCTTATGAAAATGGAATTGGGGTTGTCTTCTTTGAATATGAACATCCCATTTCCTTCACCGACAAATGCACTTATGGAAATAATTTATCCGCCTCTACATATGAGAAGGAAATTATGACTATTTTGCACACAGTACAGAAGTGGTGGCCATCCCTCTTAGAGAATCCTTTCGGCATCAAGACTGATCACCATATTTTAAAATATTTCCTGTAACAATGGGTTCTCAAACTTAGGGATTATGACTATAAGAAGGATCAAGAAAATCTTGCGGTGGATGCTCTTTTCCACACATTTGATGCCCATGTTTCTCTTTCAGTTATTTCTATGCCTCTTCCAACTTGGTTACACTCTTTTTAGCAAGGCTATGTCAATGAATCCTCATTATCTAAAGTCATCCAATAGTTGGCCAGTAACCCTTTTGTTGTACCGTATTCCTCTTGGGATGGATTTTCTCTGAGATACAAGGGTCGTCTGGTGCTTCCCCAGAACACAGACCTTAAACATGCGGTCTTTTATGAACTCCATGCTTCTCCATCGGCAACGCACTCTGGGTTAATCAAAACATATGAGTTGGCACACATTAACTTCTTTTGGAAGGGGGTGCAACCCAAAATTCAACATATGGTTGCCGAATGTGTTCCTTGTCAGCACCACAAGGGTCAAACTACACTCCATCCATCTATCACCTCTTCAATCGCACAAATTTTCATGGCTCATATATTCCTTCTTCATGGAATCCCTTATTCCATTGTCTTACACTGCAACACAAATTTCACAAGTCATTTTCTCCTCCCTGATACCAAACTGCATATGAGTTCAGTTTATCACTCAGCAATAGAGGGTCCGACTATAGTCTTCAACAAATATTGGGAAACTTATCTTAGTTGTTTCATCTCTGAAGAACAACATCAGTGGGAATAGTGGCTCCTTCTCGCTGAATGGTGGTACAATAATTCCTACATATTGCATCTAAAATGACTCCATATGAAGTAGTCTATGGTCATGCACCTCTAGTACTCCTCCCATCCACCCCCAGCAGTTCGCCAGTTCAGGCAATTGACATGGTTCTTCGAAACCGACATCAGATTCTTCACCTCCTGGAGGACAATATTCACCTGAAAAGAGCCCACATGAAACAATAGGGTGATCAACACCATTATGAGTGGACTTTTCAAGTTGGTGATACGGTTTGTTTTTGTCTGCATCGTTACAGCAATCCTCTGTGAAAGACAAAGGGGAATCAAACACTCATTCCAAATATCTCTGGCCCATATCTAGTTCTTCAAATGACTGGGTATGTTGCTTATAAATTGGCACTTCCTCCTTCTCGCATTCAGCAAGTGATCGAATCCAACATCAACGCAGAATTTTTTTTACCAGAATGGGTTACTCAAGGATCCATCATTTCGAAGTCGAAGGCCATCCTCAATAAGCACACTTGTCAGCGTCTCTCTCGGTCCATCAGAAAGGTCTTCAATTCAGTGGCCTAGCATGCAACTAGAGGATGCTACATGGGAACCCCTCCTTCAGATTCAGCAGCTGTTTCCACATCTAAAGGTTTGAGGACAAATCTTTTTCTAAGAGGGAAGGGATGTTAAGAACCCGTGTTAACCCCCCTCTTTATTTTGTTGGTATATTTTGTTGGACGCATATGCTTTGTAAGCCATCCAATTAGTATGATGTATTATCCCACAATCATGGGGAGTAAGTAATAGTTGTGAAGTCATCCAGTTAATAGGTTTCAATCCCATATTCATGTGGAGTAATAGTTGTTTAGATTATACTTAGTATATAAGTATGTGTTGAGGCTATTGAAAGCACTGAAGAGTTAATTTATATTTTTGCTTGCTCAAAGGAGGTTTTCCCCTCGAAGTGGCCCATGAACAATAAAATATCTTTTGCGCTCCAATATTTTTGAATTCTCATTGTTTATTACAATAGGTTCCCCACATTCACAATCCTGGTGAGAGACCTGACTATCTGAACTCCTCCTGTCATTTAAGTTTGCTTGTCTGGCCTATAGCTTGAGTAGGGAAATTTTTGGTGTGTTTTCTAGTTTTTGAGACCCTAGGTTAGATAGGAGCTGTTCAAACTAGCTGAGCTAAGACAATACAGAACAGTACAGGGCTTGCCACCTAATTTTGTTCCTATTTTAGGAGAAAATCCAATGGAAGCTATTGACCAAGGAGCTGCTACCACCTCCCAAGTGGGAGGTAATGTGGTTGTAGAAAGTGGAGGAACATATCCTTCCCACTCACATCCCTTGGTCCAACAACCTTCTCAGGGTAATACTTTGTTCCATTCTCCCACATAAGGTCATGTTGATGATACTACCCATCCAGATTATGGTCTCAATGTGCCATTTTGGGATACCTCTATAGGACAAGCCATTGCCTCATTTGGCACCTGTTTAAACTTTTCTGAAGAAGTTTCTCCATATGAAGAAGAACGTAGACAATACCAAGAAGCCACTCTCCTTGCACAGGAGATTGAAAATAAAATAGATGAGATATTGGGCACACCACCATCATGTTCAACTGTTGTTCCTGTGGGATATCACTCACTTGCCGATTCTATGAGACCCATTGAACCGATTCTAGATCATATAGTGATTCCACAAAACCAAGGCCAAACTACAAACCCAATGCCTCCCATATTATGTATGTTCCCAATCCTCCCAGGTCTTCTGCACCTGGGGCTCAACATTCAATTCTTGTTTCACCATTACCTTATAGTGTCTGGAGGTAGCCCCCGGCATGACCTACGTTATCGGGCACCGAAATTATACCTAGTTAAGGACAGACCTATGGTGTAGAGAAATCTATAGTTTATGTCCCTCCCACCCACACTAATGTGGTTAATCCCCCATCGATTTCAGGTCAACCCTTGGGGTGCAACCTGGAACCAATCAAACCTCTTGGGGTTATGGTTATACTGCAAATCAAATACATGTAGGAAACATTAATTATCCACCCAACCCTACAGGAATGCCTTATGCTGGAATTCCATATCCTAGTAATACTTTCACGCCATGGGGGAAACCTAATTGGTCCTACATGCCAGCTATGGGGGGGATACGTATACATAATGCTGGAGGTGCCAGAGGACCACCTTATGGAGGTCCTCTCCCTTGGGGGGCCAATGGTCTGGGAGAGCCTGGTGGCTTTCCTCTTTATGGTCCTAATGGTCCTAGTGATCTTAGGGGACCTGGTGGATTTCCTCTTAATGGCCTTGGAGGGTCTATTGGCCCTCCCCCTAGTGGCTCTGTAGGATCTATAGGTTTACCTCCTAGACGTCCCAGAGGTTCTGGTGTTCCACCTCTTGGTGGTCCCAGTGGTCTTGGTGGTCCTGGAGGCTCTAGTGGTCCTCCTCCCGGAGGCCCTAGTGGTCCTAACGGTCCTAATCCTGGAAATCAAGTCCCTGCAGGAAGATATTTTGGTAGTTCTTCATCACAACAACCTGTCTATCAGTATACTTACATTCCTTCTAATATGTATATTCCATATCAATATTACCATTATGTGCAACCTAATCGTCAGTTACCTTTCCTAGCAACTTTGGACTTGCCTGATTTGTCCAAGTTGATTAATGACCCCATTCAACATAACCCCTCGTGGCCTCCCATTCCGATAAAGTTACCATCGACCATTCCAAATTTTGATGGGAAGTAGGGAGACGATCCGGAAAACCATTTTATGACATTCAATCTATGGTGTTCTTTAAACTCCCTTACGGATGATTCAGTTTGTTTAAGACTCTTCTAGTGAACTTTGACTGGTACGGCTGCGAAATGGTACATTGAACTTTCGTAAGATTCATTTGTGGATTTTGGCTCATTACCAACTATATTTCTTACAAACTTTCAAATTCCTATCCATTATGAAATCGGTATTGATCTCTTAACTTCTCTGCAACAAAACACCTCCACCCACATATCCGATCATATCCATGAGTGGAGAAGGCAGAGAACACTTATTAAGGCTCCTATTCCAAATCAGTTATTAGTTTATTAGCTTACTAAATATTTGTTTCCTTCGATCTCCTGAGATGTATCTATGGGTAGTGCCATTGCTGACGAGCAATCCATTAGTAAATACCTGTATCTACACTTGATCTATTCCCAGTCCAAAACTTTGTATGACTTGATTCCTTAATCTCCTCGCCCAAGTATCGATCCTGCATAGCCACCAGCAGAAGTCCCATTTGATGGGATTATTGGTTCAATCCAGTCCCCATTAGCAACAAAACCCACCAAGAAATCCTAGACTTCCAACCCTACTCCTTCGACTCCCAAGGTTTCCACCAAGGTCAATTCTATTCAGAGTATTCAAAACTACGGCAATAATAAAAAGAAAGGTAAAAGTAAGAGTAAAAACCTGGAAACCAACAGGAGAATCCAAAACCAACCACCAATGTTAATGATAAAGGGAAAAGAAAAGCAAAATATCCATTTTTGCTATGCGGAGTTGACCATTTCACAAAAGAGTGTCCCCACTGAGACGAAATCACCCAATTTTTGAAAACAAATCCCACACCTGCAGTCCTCACAGATCCTTTTCCCTCTCAACAACAACTGATAGACCACATGTCTAACTAGGGAAACTCTAGTTTGTTATAGGAAATTCGCATGATGTCCTCAAATACCATTATTTTGCAATCTCGAAGTTAGAGTTATGAAAAACCTACAGATAAGAAAGAAGACAATTCTTCTTCAGGGAAAGCTCCCTCTACTGGTTCTCCTGACTCCTCATCTACTGTCCCCCTAACCATCGAGAAGACTCCTCTCAATATGATTTTTCATCCACCCAAGAGTAGTCTTACGAACGTTGTTTTTAACCCTAATGACCGAGCTGCTCAATTTTATAATGTAGTTGAATATCTCGCTCAGGAACCATGTGCAATGTCTACCTTGGAAGTGCTCCAAACTTGTCCTACACAACAAAAAAACTTGTTAATTGTGTTAGGAGACTTAGACCCGGACAATAATAATTTGATTCATTTCAATGTTGAGAACTATAAGTCTAGACTACCTCACAAACTTACTTTCCAAATCATCATGAAAGTAGTTGGGAAGAAGGTCTGTAGAACTATCCTAGAGGAAGGAGATTCAACTTTGGTTGTGTCCTTGTCTTGTTGGAAAGCTCTCAGCTCTCCAGATCTTGTAACATCCCCTATGACTCTGAAATCCTTTGATGGATGAGGTTTCCAGCCCCATGGTCTCATATCATCCCTTGCAGTCGAGCTTGAGGGAAAAAATATTTCTATTCCAGTAGAACTAGTGGATGCCCCATTAGATTACAACCTCCTTCTAGGAAGAAATTGGTTTTATGCCATGACTGTTGTCGCTTCAACAGTATTTCGAACAGTCCAATTTCGACATCTAGGGAGAATTGTTACCATAGATCAGCTTGATTTCTGTATGTTGGATGTTACTACCTCTACAGCTAATAACATTGCTATGTTAGGCTAGTCCCCTCCTCCTTACTAGTCGATTAAAGTAGGCATGTTGAAGGATTCATCCCTTATGGGGATTTTTTCATTCACTCCTCCTAACATAGACACAAGGACAGTAAATATTATTGCGTCATTTGACCATGTCCCAAAGGGAAAACAAATTGTTGAGTCCACCTCATTGAGTCCGCATGAAGAAATGTATAGCATCATTCAAACCCTTTCCGATGATCACACCGATGACCTTCATCTGGTGGCTTCGGATCGTTACCACCTGCCTTACTGGTTACAACCATCTCTTCCTATTTTGGATTATCTCTCTAAGAATTTTCCTTTCAACGAGTCCATTATGGAGATCATGAATATGAATGAGCCTATCTGGGAGGATTACCATCATAGATCTTCGTTCCTCCCCAACACTAGTTCGGTAGACCATGAATTTGCATCCCTGTTTTCCACTGATATTGTCAACAAACCTCAAAGTCCTATATTGTTGCAAGATGTAGATTATGAAGGAAACCTGTGCAACATTACTCAAACAAATATGATTGACATATCAGCCAAGTGTGATACCATCGAGCATGTTCAGGTTGGGCAGAACTGCTCGACAGAATAATCTTAAGCCTACAAGACGCTTTTCAAATAATTCCACAATATCTTTGCCTGGTCCTATGAAGAAATGTCAGGGATAGACCCATCCATTGTGGTCCATGAAATTAAAACATATCCCACTTCTAAACCCTTCAGGCAAAAACTAAGGCAAGCCCATCCACGTAAGGCTGCAACTATTAAAGCTGAAAGAGAAAAAATTCTCAAAGATGGGTTTATTTATCCCATACCCCTGATAGAATAGGTATCCAACGTTGTCCCTATCAATAAAAATAAAGGAACCATTAGAGTCTGTATCGATTTTAGAGATTTGAAAAAAGCTTGTCCCAAAGAAAACTTTCCTACTCCACATATCGATCAGATTATCGACAACTGTGTCGAAAGTGTCATATTTTCATTCATGGATGGTTTTTCTGGCTATAATCAGATTGATATATTATGCATTGATCATCACAAGACCACATTCATTTACCCATGGGGAACGTTTGCATATAGGAAGTTTCCATTTGGCTTGAAAAATGTTGGAGCCACTTTCCAGCATGTGATGTCCTATGTGTTTCATGATATTAAACATATTGTTGAACCTCACCTTGATGACCTCCCTGCTCATCCACAGCGATGGGAGGACCACCCTGGTCATCTTCGAGACATTTTCCTAAGATGCTTTCATTATAATATACGGCTCAATCTACATAAATGTGTTTTATGCATTGAGACGGGATGCCTGTTAGGTTTTGTGGTCTCTAGGGATGGCATCCAGATAGACCCTTTGAAAATTGACACCATTTTAGCTCTACCAACCCGAACCAATCTTCTCGAACTCCAAAGTTCGCAATGGAAGGAAAACTTTCTCCATCATTTCGTGTGCAATTTTGCAGAGAAAATGCACGGTGATATGCATCTCCTTAAGAAGGACACTCCATTCTTTTGGGATGAATAGGCCCAACACGCCTTTGATAATATCAAACATGATTTGACTCATTCACCCGTGGTACAACCCCCATGTTATTCAAAGGATTTTATCTTATATATTGCTTCCTCCGCTACTACCATTGCCATGGTTTTGGTGCAATAAAATCCCGACGGTCAGGAGCACTTAATTTACTATGCTAGTAAGAATATTATGGATTCTAAAACCTGATATTGATGCATGGAGAAGTTAGCATTGGCCACTATCATTGCTGTTCAAAAAATTTCATCACTACATTTTGCTCCACACAACCACTGTATTAGCAGACCATAACCCTATGTATTACATCCTGACTCGTCAGGTGCTTGGGGGCAAGTACTCCCGATGGATAGCCATACTACAAGAATTTGATCTGGAATTTCCTAAATCCATATCAAAGAAATCCTTGGTCTTTGCCGAGGTCATGTGTGATATTCCCTATGCTTCGATGGAATCTAAGCCCAGTGATTCATTTCCCTATAAATTCATGTTCCTGATAAGCACTACTGATCCATGGTATGGATATTTTCTTATTTATCTCCAAACACAAATATTTCAGCCAAATCTATCCCATGACGATCTATGTCGTATCCGTCACCACGCAAAATACTACCTCATCCTGAATGATACCTTGTATAGACGTGGGATTGACTCTATTCTCCAGTGATGCCTCACCCATGACGAAGCTGAACATGTGTTGAATGATTGCCACTTTGGAGCATGTGGTGGTGATCTATCCGAGATGGCTACAGCCCAAAAAATCCTTCATGTTGGCTATTTTTGGCCTTCAGTCTTTAAAGACTATCACGAGGCTGTTAATAAATGCCCACCTTGTCAACATTTTTATCCCAAAAAGTGCACTCATCCTGCTCCGCTACACCCTGTCATTTCCATTGGCCCATTTTCCAAATGGGGCATTGATTATATGCATTGTATGCCTACCTCAGCTAGGGGGCATGGTTACATCGTCGTAGATGTTAACTATTTTACAAAGTGGGATAAGGCCATGCCTACATATGCGGAAGATGGTAAGACTTCCACTCTCTTCCTATTCAATCATGTATTTGCTAGATTTGGAGTACCACAGTCCATAGTCATTGGTCATGGGTCACATTTCCATAATCAAATGATTGAGGAACTAAGTGCCAAGGTAGGTTTTCACCATGAAAACTCTACGTGATGTTATCCACAATCTAATGGTCAGGTGGAGGCCATTAACAAAGTTTTGAAAACCATTCTTCGTCGAATGGTTGGAGACCATAAATCAAACTGGAAACATATCCTTTTCTCCACTCTTTGGGCTTACAGGACTTCGGTAAAAAAAACTACCAGTTTCACAGCTTCCCAGCTTGTCTATGGACTCAAAGCTATGTTACCAATTCAATGTTAGATTCCATCCTTGAAACTTGCCGTCGAACTTCTCCCAAACACTTCCGCATAAGAAGAGGGATTTTTTAACCTAAATAACCTTGATGAAACTAGGAGAGATGCTGCCTTAGCCAATGAGGCACACAAGAAACGAATCAAGACACAGTATGATAAATCCATCCAACCTTGTGCCTTTAACGAGGGTGACCTATTTTTGACTTACAATCAGAGATATGAAAAACTGGTGAAAGGAAAGTTCGAGTCCATGTGGTACAGTCCTTTCGTAATTTCTAAAGTTTTAGAGAAAGGGGCCTACGATCTCATAGACTATGATGGTATCCCTTTAGGGAGACCTCGCAATGGGTTGTACCTAAAGAGGTACTATGCCTAGCTCTCTCTTGGATAGTATCTTGTATATATGTATATTACTTGACTTTCAATGTGCTTTGATTATTTTCAATATGGTTTTGAGTTTAGTGTCTATATATGTTTATACCATCTTTTGGTCATGCAGAGCAGATGGCTTTTAATGGCTTCGCTGATGGTGCTTGTCACCTCACCTTGAATCTTGCCTCAAGTGCTTGGGTTCTCTATTCCCCAGCTGATGATTTGGTCAATTCAGGAGCAGTTTGTATTGGTCCCTCTACCAAAAATTTTGCCGAGTATCGAGCAGTCATAGGTCTTCTGATTGAAGCTGCCTCCTAGGATGTTCGCAATTTGGTAGTATTGATGGACTCACAACTCATGGTTTTTCATATAAACCATGTTTATACCATTAGGAACCCCATGCTTCTCCACCTCTTCTGGAGGGTACACTTGCTAGAAAGGTCATTTGAAACCATCACCTATAGGCATATCCATGGGGAACATAATATAGTTGCTGACTCATTAGCTAATTGCATCCTGGATTAGCATATTGCCCACTCATGACATTAAAATAAAACATGGTTTATTGTAAATAAATAATTAAAGACACATAAAAATCATGTAAAATATATTCACCATTTGAGAAATATAAACACTAGGTAAAAGTCTGTATATATATGTATATATATATATATATGAACATGTTTACAAAAAATAGGTCACGAGACCTCATCTGAAGCACGTAGGCTTTCAAGAAAAAATCACCATACAAAATCCTAAAGCTATCAGCTTTCAGTGGATACATAATGCATACATCGTCTAGTGATGCTCGTGGTAGAACATCACTTCCTGGGCTACTCTATGTGGCAGTCTACTAAATCGATCTGGTACTCCCGCTGTAGGTCTGTGATACCTCAGAGGGAGGTCATCAATGGAAGTGTTAGTGATGTCTAGGGTCAACCTCTCTAATATTTCCTCCAGCTCCCCGGTCACATCATCACCTTGCAGTACAAAGTGGGCTCCGGCTTGTCTATCCAATGGAGAATCTCCCCCAGGTCATGCTGCTCTGACATTTGCATGAAAATATTCAAGTCTCATTACTTAACATAAAAAATAAAAAACATTAAAAACATAAAAACATTTCCATTTTAGGGTTTCTTTCTTCTTACCGATGTCACCCCACTTTCCACCAGGTCGGAGTAGTAGGTCAAGGTCTCTGCTGAAGTCTGTACCTACATATGCATAATCCTCCACCATGAGGATCTGATCTCTTAGCCATCGAAAGAATGGGTTTCCGAACATCACCTTCCTGTTGTTGCTCCAGTACAAGCCATAATCCAGACCCACCTCTGCATGCGAGGGTCCCTCACTCTCAGCTCTATAAAGACCACCTAGGGCCTCATCTATGGGACTCGCTCAAAGAAGAAGCAAGCTAGAATGGAACCAAAACCAAACTGGTTCAGTTCCATGGCGTCTATGGAATAGAGCCTATGTGCTCTAGATGCCAGGTGCACTCCTTAGCTTCCCTCCACTATCTGCATGGTAAACAATACAGTCTATAGAGGTCCATCCATCACCTCTTTTATGGGGATTTTATTCCCCGATGTCCTTGTCCCTGGAATACAATGACGATCTATCAACTCCTATGTAGTCATATCCCCTCCACAGGAACCTGTCAGCGAGATGGGAGCACCCCATCTTGAAAGTCCAGTCAAGAAGTAGACATCCTCTACCTCCGATGTCAAAATGTGAGCACCAACCTCAAAGTATTGTTGCTCAGGATTCTACATCCGGAGTATGTGCTTTAGCAATCTCTCATGTGATACCATAATAGGAGTCCAGAAGAATTTTAGGAGTCCGCAGTCTCTTAATGCGGCTATGCAACCCGCATTTCTCTCGGTGAAGTCATTGTCATTATCATGCTGTCTATCTTTCCATATCACCATTTTTTATCAACAGGAACCTGCCAAAAACAATCATAAGACTCATTAAAATCATTCTTAATCATTCAAATCAAAATAAATGATCTAGTTTTGCTTGTGTGGTTATTTTTACATCTTCACAGCCGACACATCCTGTGCCCCATTGAAGACAGGCGGTGGCACCTCTTGTGTGCTGTGTTTTTGGCGCGGTTCTAGCAAGTTACCGCATATCCCGTAAGGGATAAGAGAAGTACGTACTACCATGATTTTAGGGCTTGCCATATAATCCCAAAACACCATCAAAAATCAAAATTGAAGCTAGATAATGAAATAGTATGGTCTAGGCTATTACCTGGAACTGACGGCACTCGAATCTGATGGTGGAAACTCCCACTATGAGCAACTGAAGATATGGCTAGGAAAGTGCTCCAAATGCTCTCCACTATGGGTAAATAGTAAAATGTTTTGATTTTTTACTATTTAAATGACTTTTATACACATTGTTTGGGTTTGACATGCTATAGTTTTGCTTTTAAATCACTTATTACTGAAAATCTATTCGATGTAATCCCTTAATGTCAGTTATTGTCTCATTTAACATTTGTTTTTGAGTTTTTGTAGGATAGAAGAACAGTATCAGTGAAGTTTTGGGAGTTCATTTTTTGACTTTTTCGTACTACCATAAAATGGAAAAAGTCATTGAGAGTTTGTTGCGACACTTTGGTCATGCTCTCGAAACTTAGTATCAAAGATCTAAGTCTGTTTCTAATTCTTTTCAGGATCATAAAATCCCTCATTGTGAAAACAAACCTAATGGAGTCTTCTTTAAACTCGTTTCGGGATCCCTAAATACGAAAATATCATCGAGCAATCTTGTCTTCTTCACGGTCATTAAAATATTTGAAGAGTCATATCTCCGACAGTAGGTTATCTCTTTTTTGATTCAGATAGACTATTTATGAAAAAGGAACACTCCAACCAATCATGACTAGAAGAGTTCCCTAAGGTGTTATTTTACACTTTTTTGGGACTTAGGGACTAAATCATATGAAAAAGGACCCTTTGGAGTCTTCTTCCATAGCTGTTCAGACTCTCTAAACATGAATGATACTGAGTTGTATTTCATTGGACTCATTAAATTAAACATTGAGAGACCCTTTTTTGGGAACGAACCCGTCCTCTCTCAAGTTCATAAAACATATAAGTTTGGACTTGTCTTCATATGAGCTATACCGAGTGTTTGTTACCCTATTTGAACTCGTAAAACCAAAAATAGGAACTCATCAATCATGATGGAGGAAATGGGAAGGGAATCATTTTTGCAAACGGCAGTAGTTTGTCGTTACCTTTGAACATGGAACTTGTTTGCATATCATTTTAGTCAATTGGGTATTCAACTAATCTCTGTGATGATCCACTTTCATGAGTCATGTCACTCCTTTTATTCTTTCAAAAGAATGCATTGTCCACTATTGCATTGTGATTTTGTCTTGTTTAGTCATGCTACCAAGTCTTGTGTCGTGCTGCCCAATGTTCAAAGGGAAGTTGAATAATTTTACCTCTGTAGTCAAAATAGTCTCTGTTTCGGTAACTTTTAGTCAGTCTTATGGTTACTACATTCACATCATTCCATAACTATGTTTTGAGTTTCATGTTGTCGATGTCCGACTCAACATGGCCCTCCTTCGACGAAATTATTCCCGTCGACATCAACTCATCATCCGGGAAATAGTATTAGAAACAAAACTTAGTACCTTGAGATATGCATGCCTTAATGACATATTCTCTCACTCTCGACATAGGTTTACATCATTGACCTTTGAACGATATAATCGACTAGTTGTTCAACATCAGGACATCTATTCACACTGAGTAGATTGTACTAGGGTACCTTGGGAATCATTGACATCAATGGTGATCTCCCTCGCACTTATTAACGGTACACATCATTGGCCGGTAATCAAGTGGTTTATACCATGTTTGACTTCGGATCATTCTAATCACATGGATAGAATCGTACATTGTGTAAGACGAGACAAAGACCTTGGGTATTTGTTTAGCACTCATTGCTTTCCCCATGTTGCGATGGAGTTTTGTATATATAGCACGGATCCACATTTGTATGGTCATGTCTATGCTCAAATTCGTGTCTGTATGACATAGATCTATGTTGTATGTCTTGTAGATATGTCCAAGTTTGAGTCCTCTATCACATGGATCTACACTATATTCTAGTAGCCATGCTTGTTTATTCCTCTCATGGATCTGCCTTGTATTGGTCTACAGCCATGAGTTGGTTACCTGTGTCTATGAGTCAAAAATATTGATGTACTATAGATGCCTACTGGACAACATGATTCATACCCCTGTAAGTCTCATGCTTTGGGGAGCATTCTGTTATACCCAAATCCTATCACCACCATGTGATAAGACCTTTAACTTCCATGTTTTCCCTTAATCCCATCACTTAGAGTGGAAACCTACTCTGTTTGTCAATTCTACATGAAAAAACTCAACATCGTGCTTTCCTTGTGGCCCATGAGTGGTACCTTTCTTGCACCACCTGTATCCTATTTTCCATAAGTGGTGCCACTGCCTATGGCCTTTGGTCCATAAGTGTTTCTTATCTAAACCACTCTGTCATAAGAGAAGAAAAGAGGTACCCTGGGTAAAATGAGAAAAAGAGAAGTTTCTCAAGGCTTCTAGATCATGAGCATCGTGTCCTCCCTTATCCCTATCATTGTGGGTCAATTGAGCTCGAGATACCCCATCATAGGATCCTGGAGCCACCTCATCCACAAATATCTCAACTATCCCTATGCATTGAGCCTTATAAATACAAGCTCATGTCCATAGTTGAGGGGGAGAACTATAGAGGTATTTTTATGCCGTTGGATTTCCCACTTGACCCAAGCCATTGGAGACCATAAAGAGAATAGTTGGATCTTATGGGGATGAAGTGTTTTTCTCGTGGAGATGCTTGTCGACACTAAGGAAATGGTTGTAATATTCTCCATGCATTTTAATTCAAAGCTGATTTCCATCCCACGTTACTGTTGTTTTGATTTCACATGTACATGTTTTTAGATTCCTTAGTCACTAATATGGATAAGTAGATGATTTTCTGGTAGCTTTGATGTGTTTGCATGTTTTATCTATTTGTAGGTACGTAGGTTCACTATTGAAGCAGTATTCCAGGTGTCTACAACATCCAACGAAGGTCATCATCCTTTATCGTTCACTCATTTGTTTTGGATCTGAACCATTCAGACCAGAGGAACAACTTCTGTCTGCAGAAGGTGAAATATTTCCGGTTATAATTTATTTAGTATCGTTTGTAGTTTCAGTTGGTTTACATCGCATGCTTCTCATGTACCTTTCACTTTGTGTTTGCAGGTTGCAGAGTATACCGAAGGGTTGGGATTCATGGCTCGTGGATAGTGTAGTGGAAAAATCCATACCCATTCGGGTAAGCCTGCTCTATATAAGTGAAAAATTGTTCCCTCCCTTTTCTTAATGGTTAAGACAATGATGATACTCGTCATGATTGTAATTTCTTGAGTTTGGTTTTTCATGGATGCATTTTGGTTTTGAGTTTTGACTATTTCTGGAACAAGCTCTGTGTTTTGAAGCAACATACATGGGTGTTTTTGTTGTGGGGTTTTGATTTTCCTTCAGGCCTAAACTTCCAATGTATTGGAAATTTATTTATTTAATGATGTTGTTCAACGAAGAGAGCCCAGGCAACCCTCGATAGGATCTGTGTGTTTTGTAATTAATGTTTTGGTTATGTTGTAAACAATGGAAGCACCATTTCTTGGAATGGTGCAATGGTCGATGGTAACGACTGTGTAAACTTGGAAATGACTTTATAAAGACTATGTTTATATATTTATGTTGCATCTATTTCTATAGTTGTTAAATCGTGGAGTTTGTGGAATTTTCATTTGTTGTATGCGTTGGTTTGTGGATGATATAAGTGACAATGTTAAGGCTTGGGCCATACCATATGGCATTGGCATTCCCACCCTTGTAGCTGTGAAAGCTTGTATTACTGTTTAATATTTTTGTTATGTATTAAGATATGAAATGGGGGTTTCGTGTAGTGTAACCAAACCACTATAAAATCGTTGTTGTTGGTAATTCTGACAGGGTTAAATAGTTTGGAACTATTTATTACTATTTTTAAATGGCCAAGGCCATAGATTACAGTGTATGTAATTTGATTCAGGTCTTTTGACCACTCTGTAGAGAGGTTATAATTTAATGGAATCCCATGTATAAATCGTATAGAGTGGATGTTGTAAATTAATACAGACCCTACAAGATTTGATCCTAGGTTATGTGAAGTTACGAGGGTTTGTAGTTATGGATACGATTTGGAATTAAGTTTCCACAGGATTTGATACTGAGACCTCTGTGTAATTACCTTGGGTTTTTAAATGATTGTTGTGTATTTTAATATTTTTGGTTTTGTTATATGGAATTTTTATTTTATGGTATGTGATTTCTATAATATAGTTTATAATCTTAGAGGGTTTGATTTGTTTTATTTATGCAATTGTTTTATAATGATGATAATAATATTACTGCATATATTTTGTAGATGTAGCTAGTATTAATGTTATAAATATTGGATCATTTATATGGTATCGATACTGGGACTTAAATTATTTGTGACATTTATTTGCTTAATGGAAAGTGATAATGTTTATCTTGGTTATTAGCATGGGTTTATCTATACAGACTGTGAGAGGCCTTCGCTAGTTTTTATCTTATCTTCGTTACTTTAGAATTTATAGCTAATCTTAGATAAAAAATACCGTGTTTATAATATTGTTAAATTAGTATTTACAGTTCTGTTTCATACCTTATATAACATATATGAAGTATTTACTATATTCTATTTATTATATCCGTTTATCATAATCTATAATTAGGTTTTCTTTAAGCTTGAATTGAATCTAGGCTTTACCTCTAGACAAAGTTGTACTAGCAATATGAAATCTACCAGTAGGGTTTCTAAACAAATACAATATATAGGTACTATTTTTAGAAATAAAACCTAAGTTTTAAAAGAACAAAGTTTAATCTATAAAAGAGAATACAGGAGTAATATGGCAAGAAAACAAAACCCTAGATAAATCTCTGAACATAAATTAAATTATAGAAGTAAAACTAAAAGAAAAAAACCTTTGATAATTCTAGCGTAGGAAATAAATTATAGCCTAGGGTTTATATTTATAATGTAAACCCTAAAATAATTTTTTAGGGACAAACAAAAGCACATAGGATTAGAGCCTATAGTATAAACACTTGCATAATATAGCAAGAAATTATTCTAAGAATAGTAATAGGTAGTCCACAACCTCATACCTGAAAAGTGAAGCTCCTTTAATGGTTGAAACCTACACACTTAGTTACCAATCATTAACAATTCATAGGTATATGTGACCTCTGTATAGATGAATGAATCACTTGGGAACTACAATGTTCCACCCAACCATGAACCCAAACCATTCCTAGTTTAAATACGGATCCCCCCAAGTTGGTTTCCAACATGAAAGTAGCTTAGAGATCCTAAGGTGAGGCTACCCTAATTAGTATATCATATTTGGATCAGTTATCCTTTTTCCTCTTAGGAAAATGTTCTCCAAGAAATCTCCTGATAATAACGAGGCAGAATAATGACTCTTAAAAGATGGAAGAGATCTCCAAGCCTCGCCTTGGCTTGGGACTTTATAGACAAGATTTCCAGTCAAAGGGGCATTTAAATCAAGAATCACTTCATTTCTTCATTTAACCCTTTTTATTTAATTTAGTACTCTTAATATTTTAACTTAGGAAATCTTAACTAGTTCCTAATTGGACTTTTATAGGTATTATACTATTTAGTTTTTATTTTAATAATAATAGCAATAGATGGAACTATTCCTTCTTTCTTACATTATTAATATTATTACTAGGTGTACTCTTTATACATAATCTGTATAAGATATATAATAATATATTATTGGTTAACAGTTGTCTTAAGGTCTCACATGTCGTGGTCCCTAGAATTACGACACTTCTTCATTAAGGTCATCAGGTAGACGGTTAGGTCTACTAGGCTATCCAACTCTAAACATACCTGCATGTTGGATTCCCTCATATAACATGGTAGCTCTTCAATACTTTATAAGAATACATAAATTTAAAATTTGATTTAATCACTTATAAATAAGTCAGATGAGATCAATATTTTTGTCGAGTCACTTTCACTTAGGAATCATTAATTCTTTTTAGTAACTTCTAGTGCTTACCAGAGCCCATTCTCAACGCTAAAAACAAGGAGTTACAAACTTAGTGCAACTCTAGATCTCTTCACTCAACACTAATGCTGGGATGTACTTGTAGGATACACCTAGGGATATAATGGCCAGGGATCTGATGTTCAAGAGCTTATGCTCAACATCAACATGGAAGGATCCAAGGCTTATGCTCAACACTTCCAAATTATCTTGTCATGTGTTCCATAGATTCATGCTCAACACAAATGTCTCAAGACTCATATGCCCGAGAGCTTNTTTGCAGTTGGATTATGCCCAATATATCAAAAAAATCATCATGTTCATATGTAGTGAGGTATTTGACTGAGTATATCAAAATAAAACATCATGGTAACATCATCCTCAATGGGGCTCATGCCCATAAGTGTTAGGTCAAAAATTCAGGAAGTTACATGGCTCATTCCTTCCTCACTATTTAGGCATAAGGCACATTGGGAAGTTCTATGGATCCCTCATTTCCTAATATTTTATCCTATTATAATCCTACCTTTAACAACTACCAAACAAAATATGGCAACCTTTGGCCACATATTAGGTTTCCATATCTTTTTCCAAATTCCATCACCAATGGCGTCACTGTGAGAGAGAATATCATAGGCCAATTTGATACTAAAAGTGTCTCTCTTTATGTATTCCCATGTTAATATATTTGCACCTATTAGAATATGGATGAATCTCTTCTGAAGTGATTCCTGAAAAAGAGCAAAGATCTTCTTCAGATGTGAGAACACCCATCCCCTCCTAGTTCGAACATTGCCTCTAATAATCTAAGGTAGGATCCTCGCAGTAGTGACACACTTTAACTTTCCCATTTCCCTCCATGTTGCCCTGATAGCCTTCCATCTATGATCCTCTCCCATTTTAGGGAGTTGGTTCCATGAAACATTCGAAAAATTGACATTCTCCCCATCACATATTTCCTGGAAAATATGTTCTTGCACAAGATTTCTCCCTGCTTGGGATTTCATCCATATATGTGATCCCTTCCACTCCTCATTTTATATGATAATTTGAGCATAATTTCTATCCCTAACGTATTTCACATGCTATAGTTTTTCCTATGGTTCCTCCTTATGATTACACCATCACCAAAAAAAAATTTCACCTTGGATTTTGTTCATGACTACGGGATCCTTGAGCCCTAGCCCCCCTCTTTCCTTGTGACAACAAATATTATCCCACCCTACCAGGCCAAACTTAGATTTTTCTTTCCTCCCCCCTCAAAAGGAAGTTTCTTTGGATTCTTCTCATTTCCTTTATGATAGACTTTTGTGCAGACAAAAATGAAAAGAGGTAAACCAACATTGCTTGAAGCATAACTTTAACCAACACCAACCTACTGGGAAGGTTTAGGGTATCAAGGATCCAACTCAACAACCTGCTTTTAGTTCTATCCAATAGGTCTTGCAAAGACACCTTCTACATGTTACCAAGCCCCAGGGAAGCCCCAAATATTTGGAACAGAGGGTCCCTTTGGAGAAACCCAGAATCCTAATAATGTTCCTTAGGACTAGGGAAGCCGTATTAAGTAATAAAACATGTGATTTATCTATGTTAACTGGGATCCCTCAATATTTTGAATTTTTTTTAATACTTCTCTTAAAATCTTGGGCCTCTTGGACTGAAGGGTTCCCCATAAGCATCATATCATGCATGAATTGCTAGTTTGTTTGTTTGTCCATTCCATCATGGAGGTTAATCCCATAGATCTCTCTGCTCAAAGATTAATCTTGGATGAGCTTGTTCAGCCCCTTCGCCATTAATATGAATAGAAAATGGAAGAGGGGATCCCCTTGTATGATTCCTTGAGAGGGATGAAACAATCTAGTTACAGACCCATTCAATAGAATAGAAAAGAAGGGGGTGGTAACCAGATTCATTACCCAATACACCCATTCCAATCTAAATCCAAAAGATTCCAACATTTTTTCCATATACTACTATCTTAATTTATCATATGCTTTTTCTATATCCAACTTTATCAGCATACCAGGTCTCTTAGTCACCTTCACTGATATTATGATTTGAATTCCATTTAATGTCAGTTTTCTCTCATGAGTTTTCTGATATTATATTTTGTAAATATTCGGATATTTGTGAAATAATTTCAGGTTTTAGAAGTGATCCATTCACTCTCATTGATCTTGAGCTTCCAGAAAATTTCTACATGATTGCATGCACCGATATTCATAATTTTGAAGAAGGATAAAATTGTGCATCTACCATCTCGGTGGAGAAAAATTTATTGGATATAATATGATATTATTTGGATCTGTTCTGATATTACTTGGTTCAAGGTTTCAGGTTCATGAGCCTTTAGTATTTCTTGTAGCTTTTCTCATCAATTTTGGTGTGAAGAAACAAGTACCGCAAGTCTCCTTCAAAATTGTTGCTGGTGATTTGATTTCATTCAACACTTTTGGATCTGATATGGAATTATTTGGGTCTGATATGATCTTATTTATATCTGATCTGATATTGTTTGGTTCAAGATTTCAGTTTCATTGTTCATGAGCTTTCAGTACTGCTTGTAGTTGGTTTCATCAATTTTGGTGTGACAAATCAAGTATCTCAAGTCTCCTTCAAAATTGCTGCTGCGGATTTGCCTTCACTTCACATTTTTAGATCTGATATTAAACTTTTTGGATCTGATTTATTTTTTGATCTGATAATATGTGGTTCATATTTTAAGATTCAAGAGCTTGCAGTATTGCTTGTAACATGTTTCATCCATTTTGGTGTGACAAATCAAGCATCGTAAGTCTCCTTCAATTTTGCTGGTGAGGATTTGATTTTAGTTTTCTCTTATGAGATTGCTGATATTAGATTTTTTGAATTATTGGATATTTATGAATCTATATCAAATTATGGATCTCAAGTATTCACTCTCCACAGTGCAGGGCTTCTCTACCTTTGGTCACATGCTCATCTCCTCACAAAATTAGTAAAGAGGAAGACATTATGCATCCTCTTGGACACTTTCTCCTAACACGTGGGACTGATTTTACCACTCATGGTTTTCTACTAAAGGCTGAAATATATGATTTTCTTGGGTTTCCCTCACATTGTTCAAATTGTCAAGCACCTTTGCTCTCTCTTCAAATGATTTCAGTTGCTCTACATGGGTCCAGTTTTCACCATGCAGCTGTTTATACTTCTAATTCAGTTGAGTGCATTGTTCTTCTTCCAAATACTAAGTTTCCTCCAAACATAAGAACTTTGTTTGGATTCATGGTTTCACCTACACATAACCAAGATAGCGTTGCTTCACAGTGCTACAAATAGTAGGAAACAATTTCACAAGTTTTTTCAAAATTTGTATTCCTGCCTTTTTTTTTGGTTGGGGGGGGGTCCCATGAAGTTTTCCCCTATTTAGTTGGTTGTATTCAGAAGCATTTTGTCTTTTAGATTGTATTTGGTCCACCTATGGTTTTGTTACCAAAGACCACAATTGTCCAAGTTAGGATTCAGGGGGGGTGTTAGGATTATTAATCCTCCCTTGACCATATTGTCTATTAAATTATTTAGCATAACTTAGGAACCTTAATTAATTAATTAGCTCCACTAGTACCTTTGGTTTCGCTTGGCCTAATGGGGCCACATGTACAACTCACTGGACCATTGGGAACATTGCTATAGGTTAATTGCCACTTACTACTTATGCATGCATTAGTTTGGGTGCCTCGTATATCAATCCGTATAGTTTAGGAGCCACTAGGAGTCTTGACAACAAACTACTTTAGTTAGTTGGAGTTAGTAATAGTTAGTCTCACTTATCCCCCAGTTACATTCATTTAGTTCACAATCAGTTAGCTAGCACAATATTTGCATGGATAATGCATGGTTGCATGTGGAGTAGGTGCCTTTTCCCACCTACCACACTTAGTTGCACTGAGTTAACTAGTTGTCACTGATTGTTTCAGTTGTTGTAAATCCAGGAGTTGATTTGTTGGACTCTGACATTGATTGAGACACCATGAGTTAGATGGTCTGTTAGATATAGTCAGATCTAGTGGATATATTGGAATTGCATGTCATGCATTTGAATTCTTTTCACTGGATCTGATTGTAGCTAACTGACCATCTAACTCATGGTGTCTCAATTAATGTCGGATTCCAACATATCAACTCCCATATGGACCCGATTAATTAGTTAAGGTTCATAAGTTAGGATAAATAATCTAATAGACAATATGGTCAAGGAAGGATTAATAATCCTAATAACTGAATGGATATTTTTATGAACCCAGATCATCCCATCTAATATCTGCCTCACTTCCATAAAGCCTGATTGTTGTTGGCTAACTTATTTGCTCACCATTCCATTAGCTATATGGATTTTTGTTTCCATAGAAGAGATAAACCTCCTGCCATTCTTGTTTCATCAATTTCCATAGCCCTACTTCCTTTCCAAATCTTCTGTCCCAACTTCTCCATTACTTATGAACTATAGTTTGTTTCTTGTAAAATAAGAACATTCTTCCTCTCCCGTTTAACATTCCTTTCTGAGGTATTTGTTTTCCTAGGATTGTTGGATCACCTAATGTTCCAAGAAACTATATTCATTAACTAACCTCGGTTACTTCAGAAAAATATTCCATTATCGTCGTATATTGGTCTGATTCTATAAGCTTTAATCCTACCTATGCAATCCTTTGCGCATTCATCTTTCTCCCTCTTTTTAGATCCTCTTCTAGATTTTTTCTTTGCTTCCCTTCTAAGGGCCATAATCTATCCCTATTTTATGGTGCACATTGGCTCTGATGAAATATTCATGGAGAAGTCCCAGTTGTTTGATGAAACGTACCCATGACCTTTCTTGTTCCATTCCTTTTCAATTTAATCAGGATCTAGTTCATCCAATTCCATTTCTTCCACCCCGTTGTCATCCATCACCTTGATTTGGATCTCCTTTTGTTACCCATCATTCATTGTCATCCATCCCCTCACATTCCTCACTCTTCTCCTCCAGAATCTGAAACATATTGTTGATGGTATTCGCCTTCCCTTGGTTTTCCTTCCTTTTTTTCAGAGGCCTACCCATATTTTTCTTCCGTTTACTCCTCACTTGCATGAAACCTTCTCCATCCATTTGCCCCTCCTCTAGATGGTCAGAACTAGAGGGTTCTTGTATCAATTAAAGATAATTTCTCCCAAAATGGCCATATTCATGGCACTACCTACACCTAAACGAGATTTGCTCATAGTCAATCGATTGAATCCATTCTTCATCATCCCAATTTAGGTTGATTTTCTCTAGTAGTTCATTTGATATATCCATGTAGACATAGATATGAAAAAAGGTCATATACCTCTCTTGTTTGGTCTACTGAGAAACCTTAACAAATTCCCCTATTGAGTTACCGATGGCTTGCAAAATTTCTAGATACGAGTACTCACATGGAAGGGAAAACAACCGGATCTTATTTTTCTCTTAACCTCTAAATTTTACTTAGACAAGAATTTCTCTTTAAACTTAGAAGCAATAATATTTTGACAGTATCAATGTTCTATAAAATGTCATTTTCATCAATTCCCCAATGGTTTAACCAAGCCATGGTATCTTTACAGAAACACCGTTTGATGCGTAGTTGGTTTTGACTTGAGTCTAAACAAATTTTAGGAAGTTCCCTGTTTCCCATGTTATTTATCTTCTTCTTATACATCAGGTACCTACTCATATCCATGCTCTCAATGGGGTAAAGACCCACTTCTAAGAGTATATTAGGATAAGGTGTATTTATTTTAATTTTGAAGTTATGAGTTATCAACTGCTTCTATATTTTCTCAATCTCCCTCCAAGATTCTGTATAAATTTTGCACCCCCATACTTCATAACCATAAAAGATAACATGGATGACAAGAGTTTAAAATCTGAAATTATTTTTATCCCACATGATCAGATTAGCTGATTTATAGTTATTTTCAAGACCAAAATAAGCTTTCAACCCTCCATTAATCATTTTCTCAATTCTATAGTTCCATTTGATCTTGTGATGAATATCAATTCCAAAATACTTGTAAGAAGTCAATTCGTTTATATTTCTATTATCATAAATAAATTTTGCATAGGTGTCTTTCTTAGATTTAATAATCATGATTTTTGTCTTGTCGATGTTAAGAATCATACCCATGTTAGAGCAAAAATATTTAAGAATTCTTAATTTCTTATTGAGATCAGAAGAAAACCTTGCCTTAAGAACAATATCATCTATATAAAGTAGTAGGATGATAAGTATCCCAGTTAAGGTTGTCCTGGGTAAACCTACTTCTAAACATTTTTATAGCTTATCAATGTAAATGTAAAAAAAGGTAGGGAAAGGGGAAACCTTGTTTAACTCCAATATTAAAATTCATATCTTTTTTCCACCCCTCATTATTCTTAAACTTGGACATGAACTTTTAGTATAACCTTATCACGGCAACTCTCAACTCAAAAGGAATATTAAGCTTCTATATCCTATTCCACATGTTATTTCTAATCACTGCATCAAAATATTTTCTAAAATCAACAAAGAAAAAATGTAGGTCCGACTTATTATTGTGACATTACGCTGCAATGATCCTAAGTGTAATGAGGTGGTCTATGGTTGAATTAAATCTTGTAAAACATGCTTGGCCTTTAGCCCACTTACCTTCCATTTCTATCCATTCACTGATAATATTTTCTAATACAATACCATATAACTTAGCTAAGAGAGGGATAATCATAATAGTCTGATAATTAAAGGTTTAATTTTTATCACCACTTTTGAAAATAGAAATAATGAAGCTTTGAGTCCAAGGTGTAGGAAACCCTTGATTGACTACTAGATTAAAGAGTTTGTGGATGTACGGAATGAGGACACGTCCTCCAATTTTTAATAGTTATAGTTGGAAGCCTTCAATGCATTTGGATTTTCCATTTACTAAGCGCTTAACCCTGAAATCTATGTCTTCTAACGAGAAAACTTCATTCGTTGTAAAAAGGGTTTGAATGTTATCTATAATATCCGGGGATTCATAAATATTTTTGAAATGGGAATTCCAATATTCTAAAGCAATTTTATTGTCTTTCTTTGTTTTGTGAGTTATAATTTTCCTTCCATAATTTCGTAGGAACCACCTTGGAGAGGTGTAGGAGATTTTATCCTTTTACTTAGATAATTTTTTTTCTTTTAATCAATGCTTTCTAGTGATTTATCTTGTCTATTTTTATCGAATCTATAGTAGCATCCATAGATGTTAATTTATTTTCTCAGATATTTACAATCTTTATCATACCAAGTGTTGGTTATAGTATTGCTCGTTTTAGTCGAGACATCAATAGATAACTTATTAATTGAAAACGAGAGGGTTGTAGCAAAATTATGTTAGATATTTTCTATATTCTCCATACAAGATAAAGGAAGTCAAAAGAAAAGAGAAGGATAGGTAAGATTAACATGTATCTCCTCTGCTTCGTCAGCTAAACTCATTGAGCCCATCCGATACAGTGGATGCAAAATGGAGTTTCCTCTTAATATTTTTCTCATTTGTAAAAGAAAAAACTAAGGAAAAAGGAAAAGGAAGTCTAGGAAGGATTAGATATTGGAAATCGAATGGGGGCTCCAAAACATATATTTTTTGGGGGTAGTGGTTGCAGCAACAACAATTGATGACTATCTAGTGAACACAGATCTCTGAACAAACTATATTTTGAAACAAAAATATTTCTTTATGACAATTTGTTCGATCAACGTCCCTCAATTATATTCAAAATGTTATTTAAAAATCGATACCTTTCAAGGAATGTAATATTCACAACTTATCATTGATTTAGGTCCAATGGGATAAGGTAACCAAGCTTTTGAAGTCTTTATAACTCTTCCAAGAGCAGAATATCAGAATCATTTACCCCTGCATTTGGTTTCTTTGGCTGAAAGACCACATGATTGTAACATAACTTGGACAGACATATTCGTTTGTTCCTCATTCCCATTCCTTTTGCATTCTTTGATGCTTTCAGAATTTTTTCTTTTAAGTCTTCCCAGATTGCTTATTTTTCATTTGAGATTTGATTTAGGTTCTTCCATCAATGTTGTTATTTTGTGTGAGTGATAATTTGTTTAAGCTCACAGACGGAGAAGAATATTTGAGCAATCCAATCATTTTACTTGCATTATATGCTTTGGATATGTATATTTCTTTTAGGGAAATATTTTTTTTTGTAAATTAAAGGACTATTCCATTGAAAAAGGGGTGGTAATTTTACAAAAATTGGTACAAATCAGAGAAGCATGCATTCCTAGAAGAAGGGGCAGGTGGAGCCATTCATAGAAGCTTAATGAAACCTCCCTCCAAGAGGGAAAATAGGTCCTTAAAGGTGAAGCTAGACCCTCCCTATAAGAAGGAAAACATATCCAAAATATAGAAATTGTATACAAAGAGACATGAAGTTTTTTGAAAAAACTGACAGACAAAATTCAGGATTTGGAAAGCCCATCATGAACCTGATAACTACAAAAAGAACCATGGTAGAAAATATGTCTACATCTTACGGTACAGATCCTCAACGATGGGGCAGCTAAAGCCATCTGTGGCCTCTATCATGTCATCACCAGAAGAGACAGAGCTGTAATTTCTAACCGATTTGTCCTCGTCCTCATCGTCACCTGTAGAAGGTTGTTTCATGGGAATTGAGGCTGTCTTCTTTGAAATGGCAGGCATGGGGGTGCAATTCCTGACTCAGAGAGTTTTGACATGGACGCGCAAGGAGGGAGGGGGAGGTTCACAGTCCATTGAAATTGTTGGGGAGGAGGTGGAAGAAGAGGGAACTGAGGATGATGCTCCAATAGTAGTGGATTCAATAGGACCGTATGGAGAGGGTGGGGGTGATTAAGGTGAAATAGGGGCTAGGGAAGGAGGAAAGGTTGGAGGAGTAGCAGCTAGGGGTTGGGAGTTAAAGAAAAGAATGATCCTGATAAGGAGGTTCTTGAAGACCCAGTAGTGCCTTCTCTAGTCTAGTGAGTGTCATGTGGCATTCACAACACATGTAACAATCATTCACCAATTGATGAACTACATCTAGAATTTCAAAATCGAATCTATCTCCGCTATCTTGTGCTCTGAGCAAGAGATGATGATTAGACATGTTGTTATTACCTAAATAGCTATGGCCTAGACTTCCTTATTTCCTCCTTGTCATCTTAGCTTAGCAAGGTATGGTGGGGGAATCGGGAAGGGAAGTCTATAGGGTGCAGAGCGCTAGAACCTGACGAGCTAGAGCATTGTGAGTGAGGGGGTCTAGAGGGTGCAAAGAAATGAGTAGAATGAGCATGTAGAGAAAATGAGTCAGGAGGAGGCGAGGTCAGGGATATGAATTGGAGGCGCGAAAACCCAGGCGGTAGCATGGTGCATTGAAGATCAATCCCATCGAAGTGAAGATGATGTCCCTTTGAACAGCCAGGAGACAACCACGTCCCGAATGAAATTTATTCACCACTATTGCACCTAGAAATATCACATTGCTTGTTAGCCTTTAGGAGAATTTCACATTTCCTTTCAAGCTCCCACCAAGCCTGCTTTGAGTCACCTTGGTAACTTTTTCCCCATACATAGAAGGGACGATGCCTTCGTGTCTTTTGTATAGAGTTTTGGTGGAACTTGTCTTAGTTGACCCATAAGCATTGTTGTCTCCTTTATTCGAAAAAAAACCTAGATCGGCTTCTTTGTCAGTTTCGCTAAGAGTGCCAATGGTTAGAAAAGGAGAAAAAATAAGCTTTTGGAAGCTTCCATGTGGAATCCTCCCTGGGATTAGTTCCTATATGCTTGGGAGAAGTGGCATTCACCTTCCTCACCTATAGGGATCTCATTCTATCCTTTTTCCAAGACATCTCTTGAGTTTGAAGACTATAAATGAAGCCTCCATGAGGAGAGTGGGGAGGCCAGAAAAGGCACCCTTATAGTCTTAGTTTGAAGTCTGAAATCAGAGGCAAAGTAGCGTTAGTTTATGGTTGGAGAGGTCTTCATAGCTATTAGAGGATTGTAGACATTCTTGTTCAGATTTAAGCCATCGACATCAAGGTTTTTGGTTGTACTTCTTTCTCTTCCATAATTAATAAAAGGACATTTCCCTTTCCTATATTTGATGCATTGATTTTAATCATATTTTATTGGATTCCTTGATCACTAATATGAATGATCGATCTATCATGATGCTCTGATCTTGTTTGCTTGTCTTTTAATTTGTCTTGCAGGTACTGAATCATTGGAAGGACTTTTTGGATAAAAGACCAAGACATACAAGGTTGAGGTATATTGTATTTCATGCTAGTTAATTCAATTTTTTAAGGAAAGGATATGTCGCTATGTCTTTTTGTTATATATTTGTGATTTAATTTGCGATTTAATTTGCAGAGGAATAAGTAGTGTCTGTACTGATTGAGAATTCCCGATAACAAAATTGGAAACCATACTAGGGATGCATTAATCCAGTCAGATCTAGGGAAGATCCAGTCATATCTGGTGTAGATCCAATCATATCTACAAACTTCAGTAACTATTCCGTCTATGAAGCTTGTTCTCTCTCCTTTTAGTTTTCTTTTCAGTTAAAAAGGTAAGCCATCCATCTTATGTTTTTAATTTTTGCCTCTTTTCTGAGTAGTTTTTACCCTGTTTAGACCTATTTAGTATTTTTTGTTTTCTCCTGTAGGCCTTTAATTTTTTTAGTATATTGTTTGAGCAATGCCTTTCTCTTTGGATGACAAAGCGTTGGTCCCTCTTAGGGCACCTTTTCCCTCTTTATTCAGAGCGCCGTCAATGCCTTCTTCCTCAACTAACAGAGCGCCGACAACACTTGTGTGGAGAAAGATAGAAGCGCCAATTCATCCTAGGATGCCCTAGTGCAGTGCTCCTCAAAGCGCCGAGGTAGGCCCTAAAACTACCTATTTAAGAAATATTTTGTTCAAAATTTTTAAACTACCATGTTCTCTGAAATTTTTTAGTGTGGTTTTCTTGTGTGTATGCTGTCTAAGATTGCTGATTTTTGTGAGTTTGATTCTTTGTTTAAGCTTAGATCCAAAAATTTTATTTTCTTCATTGTTATAAACAAAAGTGGAAAGTTAAGTTTTGGTGTTATAGTAAAGTATCTAAAAAAATTTATTTTGAAAAGAAAGCCTATAGCCTCTTCCTAGAAGATTAGTTTCACATAAATAAAAACTGCTTTGTGTGCCTCATATTTTCTAGAAAAATAGAAAAAGATTCATATAATTTTTTTCCTCTTGTTTATGCTTGCGGAAATTTCCATTTCTATTTGCATGTGTGATTCAGAAAAATAGGTATTTTTGACATTGTAGCAAAAGTTAGTTTTGCATGCGCATTTGAGGCTTAGTTTTCTTTCTTGCGTTTTCATAAAATTTACAGTGCTTGCTTGAAAGATTTTTTGTTTGTTTGAAAAGACTTTCTTTGCATTCTTTATTGGATCTTGTTTTGATTGTTAAAAACATCTTTCTTTTGGTATATTGTTGAAAAGAAAAGCAAAAGGTTTCTTCCTTACCCTAGTTAGTTCTCATCGAAGTCAAAAAGTGCATTTACATTTAGATTAATTTTCATTATTGGAGACAAGACCTCACAAACATTCACCTAATAGTTTATATAAAATTAATGGTAGCTTTAGTTTTAAAATTGTATAGAAATTTGAGTGATAGGTTAGTGACGTGTTCGTGCGTGGTAAAACATAGGAGGTGTCATTATTTGTCTACAATACAACCCGGGACTGATGCGATTCTTTAACATACACTTGAGGTATATAGAAAGGTACTTCATGTACTCAATTGTATATTGGAAGGCCCCTTGTGAATAGTTGTGCATTAGAAACACTACTACCGATTTGAGCTCCCACGTACCTTGCATATATCGGTAGACCCCACTAGGATACCCTGACCATCTGAGAAAAACCCTTTGGCCATCTTCTGTGGAGAAATACACCAAAAAAAACATTCAAGGAGATTAATACGCACGTACCCCTAAGTTATATCGCGAGTTGCACCTACTTGACAATATTGGTGAGAGACCGACTATTTTGAACCCATCCTATGACTTAAGTCTGCTTGTGACCTTTAGCTTTGTGTATGTTTTGTTTGTGTGCTTTTATCCTTTCTTGACCTAGATTAAATAACTTTGACCACCACCATGGCTGAGAAAATTATGATACTTTAGTCTTGTATAATGCAGGGTTTACCTCCTGACTCTCCTCCTACCATGGCAGGACAAGAAGGGGTAAACATGGAAAAACCAGCTCCTACTAATGTTCCCATAGGAACTGCCTTAGCTAGTGAAACTAGAAAATATTTCACTGTTTATACCAATCCTTTGGTTCAACTACCTCCTGCAACTAATGCTTCTATACATTTGTCATTGGAAGGCCATGTCGATAGTCCTACTCCACCAGATTATGGCCCTGATGCTCCTTTTTGGAGGACTTCTATGGGCCAAGCTATTTCTGAATTCAAGGTTACTAGACCTTCACCAGGGAACCCTCCTTTAGGATAAGAGGAACATAGAATAATTAATTCATCTCTCGATCGAGCTTGTAACTTTTCAGAGAGATTATAAAGAATAATTCCTCCACCTATGTCTCATCCTGAATCTATTTCAGCTCATTTACCGCGTCTATCAGACCCATGGCCTGATGGATATCATTCACTAGCTCAAGTGTTAGGTCCTATTGAAGAAATTTCATTCCAAGGTAATCCAGGCCCAAATGAAAATCCTACAGTTTCACATCCAAGCCCAATTACTAGGCCTTCCATACCAGTCATGGTTGGGGATTAATCCACAAATCAAGTAATGTAAACAAATTCTAATGCCGAGGGGAAACCCTCAACACGATTTACGTCATCTATTAGTGGAATTATAGCTAGGTCAGTACAAGTTTCAGCTATAGCACAACCTGCAACAGTTATTCCTCCTACTAATACCAATGTTGTAAGCCCCACATCTAGTTCAGGATGACCCTTAGGGGTACAACTTGTCAATAATATAGATTCTTGGGGATATACTTATCTAGGAAATCAACCACCTATGGCTAATCAATTTTATCAACAACCACCACTAGCAACTATTTATCTTGGAGTTACCTACACTGGGAATGATTTTGTACCTTGGGAACATACAAATTGGTCAAATGTCCTGTCATATCGAGGAACTTTTGTAAATACTGCTGGAGGCTATGGTTGACCACCACCTAGAGGACCACCTCTAGGACCTAGAGGAATCGGAGGACCTATAGGTCGTGGAGGTCCTAGAGGACCTAGTGTACCATTTGGAGGACCACCACCCGAAGGCCCACCACCCCCACTTGGAGGAGGCAGACCACCACCTGGAGGACCACCACCACTTTCCAGAGGGCCCCCTCCCTCACGTGGACCACCTCCCCATGGAAGTTATTGAAACCAACAACCTTTTCAATAAGCTTCAGGGGCATCATCCATACCCATCTATCAATATGCATATGGTCCTATTAATAAAAAAATGACATACCAATACTACCAGTATCCGCAACCAAATCAACAACTACCATTTCTAGCTACTTTAGATCTAACAAACTTGTCAATATTGATAAATGACCCTATCCATCATGACCTCTCTTGGCCCGCCATCCATGTAAAGCTGTCTTCCGATATACCCAAGTTTGATGGTAAACTCGGTGAAGATCCAAAAAACCATGTGATGACATTTCACTTATGGTGTTCATCCAATTCTTTGATGGATGGCTCAATCCGTCTACAGATTTTTCAAAGAACCCTCACCGGTATTACCGCAAAGTGGTACATCGAGTTACCAGAACACTTCTTTTGGGAATTCAATGCCTTAGCAATGGCGTTTTTAATAGACTTGCAATTTCCAATATGCTATGAAAAAGGCACAAACCTTTTAACCTCGCTTTGACAAACCACATCAACTCACATCTTCGATCATATTCATGAATGGAGAAGAATAAAAACAGTGATTAAGGCCCCTATTCCTAATCAGTTGTTCACTGATTTGTTTACAAAGTATTTACTTCCACTTATTGCTAGAGATGTTTCCATAGGAGGAGATGTTACTGAGCAACAAGCTATTAGCCATGCTCAGTGCCTAGACTTGGTCTATTCCTAGTCTAGTACTTTGTATGATCTGATTCCCCATCCTCCTAGACCTATCACAGATCCATCAAGACCCATAGTGTTATATTTTTTTCATTTAAGCAATATGATATTAGGATCTTATATGAGAGAATACCATGCACAGTAATAAACACAAGAGACAAGAGACACAAAGAAATTTCCTTAGGGAAACCATAAAGGAGAAAAATCTGCAACTTCCTCAGAGTTAGAATGAGCACCAATGGCAGTAGTAAAACCTAAGGACAAAAGAGATGATCTCCAACAGTTTCTCTCTCTCTCTCTCTCTCTCTCTCTCTCTCTCTCTCACTTGAGAGAGCTTCTCCTCTCTCACTCATGCACCCCAGTGAGTGACTGTGTGTGTGATATATAGAAATGAGGAGAGCCTCACTTCTATTTATATTCTTCTATTTACTTTATGTCCACTCCAACAAGTTAGCATCACTTAACAATTACTTACCAGGGCCTACTTCTCTTAGGAGAGTCTAAAAACTGTAGTGCCCCACAAATATGGGGAATTTTCCCTTCGACCAACAAGGAGGGTTAACCTTGACTCAATTTTTGTTGGGACTATTGTCCTAAAATACAATGGAGGGTTAACCTCAATGACTCACATGACTTGTTTACATTACTAAATCTCATAATCATAACATCGGGGCATGACATGACTCAATTACATTATAGATACTTCTTCTAATAAGCATCGGGATACAATACATAAGATATACAAGTGAATACATTCCAAAGTTACAAATACATCAACACTCCCTATTAACTAGGAAGGTATTCTCTTGACACAATTTATCAGCACAAGTCTTCCTCTTTGTATCATTTGGATCATCATCAAGTCATATTCATTGTCAAGTCATATTCAGCAAGTCTGGATCATCACTGGATCTCGATCATCATTGGATCATCATCGAGTGTGGATCATCACTTAATCTGGAGCATCACTTGATCATCATCAATTCTGGATCATCACTTGATCTGGAGCATGACCAGATCATCATCACTGCATCCACTATCTCTATCAAATGGTGCTATCTCTTCATTCTTCTCATCACAGGAGGTTCTACATAGCCATCCCTTTTTCATACTGGTTGTAGGCCTAGCTTTCGAGTAGGTATTCATCTTATTCCACACTTATATATGATCATGAGAGGAACACATCCAAGAACCATGTTAGAATGGCCCGCCCAACACTTACATCTTTCGTTCTCAAAGAATGGCTCTCAACTCTAGGCTGAGTGTCAGTCCCATACTGAAACAAATTCTTGGTAACTTTCCAAGTGAATCCATTCTCCTAGATAATGGCCTATCAACACTAAGCTAAGCTTCATTCCCAGACTGAATCAATTTCCTGGTAACTGGCCAGGTGCCTCCATTCTCCAAAATAATGGATTTTGTAGGTCTTCACCATCTTTGGCCATACTATGGAATCCTCATTACCGATTATGTGTGTCAACAAAACCTTGAAAGAGCATCCTACAATATAGTATAGTATCTCGAAGGATATTTTACATGTGACCATCACAAAACCTCGAAAGAGAATTCTAGCAGAGACTATAGGATCTTCCAAGGCCTTTTCTATGTGACTACCACCACAAAACCTCGAAAGAGCATCCTAGCACAAACTATAGGATCTCCTAGGATATTTTCTATGTGGTGAGGGAAAACCTTAAAAGAGTGTCTTGCAACCTGCAATAACTCTAAAGAGCATCCTAGGAATTTTACGAGCACATAGCTCAACCTATTGGTTCTCAAAGGTTGATTAAATGCCTCTAGTATTAAATGCCTCTAGTAGCAAAACCTTGAAAGAGAATCCTAGCACATACTATAGGATCTCCTGGGATCTTTTCTATGCTACATGTAGCAAAACCTAGAAATAGAATCCTAGCAAAGACTATAGGTTCTCCCAGGGATCTTTTCTATGCTACCTACACAACCTCTCCACGGCCAACCTGTAGCAAAACCTCGAAAGAGCATCCGAGCACGGACTATCAGATCTCTTAGGATATTTTACATGATATCTGTAAAATATATGCACAGAGTATCATCCTGATAATCATCATAGCATCATCATGATGCATATCATCATCATATGATCATCCTGATCATCATCATAGAATAAAATGAAGCATCACCATGATGCTCATCACACAACGATTACATCCACAGCCATGGGAAGGATCCTCCCACCATGCTTGGAATGGCTCCTGCAAATGTATCCCATAACTTCTTCCTCAAAGTATCTTCTATCTGAAGAACACCAAGCCTCTCTCAGAAGTACTCAAACTTCACCTTGGTTAGTGGTTTGGTCAACACATCTGCTATCTGATCGTTTGTCGCAACATACTAGAGCTTCACTGCTCCTCTATGCAACATATCCCTAATATAGTGATATTTGATCTCGATGTTCTTTGACCTGTCATGGAACACCGAGTTCTTAGACAACTTCACATCACTCTAATTGTCACAGAAGATACAGGTAGCATCTAACATGAGATCAAATAACTCAGATAGTAGCTTCCTAAGCCATACTACCTCACAATTAGCCGAACAAGTTGCGACTTACTCTTCTTTAGTTGTACTCAGTGCAACATAGGATTTATTCTTGCTAAACCAAGAGATCACACCTGATCCCATACTGAAGTAGTACCCCGAGGTGATTTTTCTATCTGCGGCACTCCCTTCCCAATCTGAAACAACATAACCCTCCATTTTAAACTTTTGATTCACATCATACTTGAGCCCATAATCAAACAGACCCTTCAGGTACCTCGGAATATGATTTACAGCAATCAGGTGAACATGTTTAAGTTCTGTCATAAAATGGCTCAAGGTGTTCACCAAAAAGCAAATATCTGGTCTCATGTTTTTTAGGTACATTAAGGAACAAATCATCTAACGATACATCCTGGCATCAAACATCTATGATGAAGAAACACTTAATAGCTTCAGGTTTGATGCCATAGGTGTGGTCATGGCCTTGCATTCCATCATCCTGGACCTCTTTAGGATCTCTATTGCATACTTTCCTTGTCCCAGGGAGATTCCAACCGCATTCTCCCACACCTCTATGCCTATAAATTAGTGCATCATATCCAAGTCCTTCATCTCGAACTCAACATCAAGTCTCCTTCTTGCAAGTTTAATGACTTCCTCCTTTTTGTTAGGAACAAGTCATCAACATATAACAAGAGCATCACTAGTCTTCCACCTTCAAACTTGAATTAAAGGTTGGAATACACTTTACTCTTAGTAAATCCTAGAGTCATCAGTAATCTTTCCATCTTGTCATACCATGTCGAACCTCAGGATCTTCTAGAGTCACTCCCTCTGAAGTGTAGCATCATTCTCCTGTTAGAATAATCAACCCATAGTATTTACCCACTTAGACATTAATTCATTTATTTTTGTCTTATTTGCCTAGTCCATGAGTCCCACCATGTGCAAGTTGCTAATTGCCTATCCATAGAGGTCAAAATTGCCATTATTGACTCATGTAGCGCTTGGGAAAGCCTTAGGAATCAAATCTGCTTTATTCTAGCCTCCTAGGTGCCCTTCTGCTTTTTCTGCTTTATTGCCTGCTTTTTCAGTGTTTTAAGGCACATAGGGAAGCAAGACTAGGTGAGGTGAATCAGCTTTGTTGA